>JAJONR010004732.1:0-60475 GCA_029582245.1 Solanum etuberosum | reverse complement strand
ACTGAAGATATTGGTATCAAGGATAGCTTGTCTTATGAGGAGATCCCGGTTCAGATTCTAGATCGCCAAGTTCGCAAGTTGAGGACTAAGGAAGTAGCGTCAGTCAAAGTTCTTTGGATGAATCAGTTTGTTGAGGAAGCTACTTGGGAAGCTGAGGAGGATATGAAGAAGAGATATCCACATCTCTTCGAATTCGGAGAAATTTCAGATCAAGGTACTAATTCTCTTCTATGTACTCTTTAATTTATAAGTTGGCATGTTGTATTTGCATTGCTTGTTGGGTGTTTGAGCTGAATGTTAGATGTTACACCCTTAGCTTACTAAGAGTAATCTCATTCGAGGACGAATGTTCCCAAGGGGGAGATATTGTAACATCTCGCTATTTGAAAGAACTAGAAAGAGCTAAAATTAGAAAGAGCTGTTTTTGGAAAGAATGAAAAATCTGGAAAAATTGGTTAAGTTAAGTTAAGTTTGAGTTTTTGGTCAACTTCAAACGACCATAAATCCTAGCTCAGAATGAGTTAGGTGTGCTTCCAGATACCTTAGGAAATATCTTGGAATTATTTTTCCAACGCCGCCGAGTTTGCGCGATTATGAGTTTGTATGAGTGAGATATGCCCATTTGAAGTTGGGTTGTTCAAATAAGGAAAGTCTAAACCGGATTTTGGAAGGGCGTTTTAGTCTTTTCCTTACCCAATTGTTTTATTTTGTTTTTGGTAATTAAGTTAGGGTCTAATTAGAATTATATCAGTTTACGCTTTTACCAAATAAAGTTAGGGTTTTGAGAGAAGATAGAAGAAGAGTAAAAAGAGGAGAAGGAGCAAGAATCGTCAAGATGTTCAAGAATCGCTTGTGGATTTCGTCAAGGGGTGATCCCTACGAGGTATGTGAGATCACATAGCGTTGGGTTAGTTCACCCACACGCTAATCATGATTTATTTCAGCGTATTTTCGTTCTTGAGATTAGAGAAATTGAGTTCTTGATGAACATTATTGAAAGTTTCGTTTGAATCTTGATTGATGAGTAGTTGAGAAGTTCTTGAGTTTGATTCATGTAATTTAGGTGTTGTTCGGGGTATATTATTGCATATTTTGGTCATGTATTAGAATCTAAGTGTTTGGGGAAAGAACCAAGTTGAACTAGAGGGTTTAGAGTTTAAAAACGAGCAAGAAAAGTCGGAGGTCATCTAGGCCCACCGCCCCAGCCAGTGCGCCTCAACAGAGGCCCTGAAGTTTGGGCTTTGGTACGCCGCGCCAGCCAGCGCGCCCCAACCCAGTCCCAGAAGTTCAAGGGCTGGTGCCCCACGTCGCTCAGAGAGCCAGGGACGCCAGTTCTTCCCATTCTTCCCCCATCTTTCCGTACTAGTTCCTTAGCAACGTACCTATGTTTTCTAGTTGATTCCAACACTCTAAGGTACGTCTAAACATCATGAAATCATCCATAAACATGAGATCATGAACGTTGAATCCATAATTCAATTCAAGCAAAGTTAAGATCAAAGTCAAGAGAAGTAAGAGTCAAGTCAAGAGAAGTTCTTAGAGTTTTCCAAACGTCTTTTCCAAATGTTTTAACTTTTTTTTAAGACTTAAGGTTCAAGTTGAGTAAAGAGTAAAGAGTTAAAGTTAAAGTTCATTTCTTCAAAGAGTATATGGGGACTATGTATTCCCAAAGAGTTTTAAAACATTTTCACATTTGAACAAGAAAAGGAAACCTTGATTTCTAAAGAGCCTTTGAGCTAGTTTTCAGAAAAGAGTAAACGCTTTCACAATTAAGCAAGAGAGGAAACTTTGATTTCCAAGATAGCCCTTGAGCTAAGTTCTTGAGCAATTATTTCAAATCACAGAAAGAAGTATGTTTTTTAAACATAAGAGCTAGTATCATATTTTGGGAGTAGTATTGAGCACCGATATGGGGGAGAGTTCAGACAACTCCCAGCCACCATAAACCATGTAGCCATCATGGGTAAAAAAGGGTCATACTTTTTAGATGATTCCTTAGTGCTTTTTAGCATAGACTAGTGGATCCACTTAGTAGTCAGGTTCTATACCCTCAGCAAGGTATAGTACGGCCCTGACAGCGTGAGGCAAAATGATGTATCATCACAATAGCTCTTACGTGATGGTTGTCGGTTACGGAAACTCCCACATAAGTATTTGTATTCTTACATACACAGTTTTTTTTGTATTTTTATATATAATTCAGAGCTTATATCGTATCTTTTCATACACACAGAGTAATATTGTATTTCTAAATACACAGAGTTGACATCCATATTTTAAAAGCTTTTCTTTATACTGCATTTACTTTATTGCTTTATATTGAAATGAGTTGAGTTGAGTTGAGTTGAGCCAGGTAAGTTCTTCACTTCCTTTCAAGCTTGTGTCTTGTTTTAGAATTCCCCTCGCATACTCGTACATTCAATGTACTGATGCCATTTGGCATGCATCTTCTTATGATGCAGACACAGGTAACCAGGATCAGCATCTAGCGCATCATTGATTCTAGTTGAGCTCCAGACTTGTTGGTGTGCCTCCTTGCTTCTGGAGGATCCCTTTTATTGCTTTTAGTAGTTTTAGTTTCATTAGGATATCGTGGGTCTTGTCCCGACATCCATCTTAGTTGCTTAGAGGCTTCATAGACAGTCAGATGTTAGTTCTTGAGTTTTCTATTTCCTGTTTTAATGGTTGAGACTTGAGTTGCCATTTTAGCTAAGTGTAATATTTCTTAAAGACATTTGCATGAGTTATCCTTTGAGACTATTTCTTGTGTTTAAGACTTCCGCTGGGTAAGTAAGCCAGGCCAAGGGTTCGTTTGGGGCCATTAATAGTTCTTGAGTGCTAGCCACGTCCGGGGTGTAGGCTCGAGGTATGACATGATTGACCCATTTCTCTATAAAATTTATGTGGAAAGTGTCGTTTTCGAAAATAGATTGTGAATGCTTGCTTGTCTATCAATTGTGTGTCTTTGGAAGTGACTCGGAAGGGAAAGACTCAACTATTTGAGTGATTTTTAATTGATTTAAGGCATGTGATCTCATAAACCTTGTATTCTAGTAAAATTTGTGTATTTCCTTCGTTGCTTGTGTGTTGGGAGCAATGGGGATGAGGTGAAGGGTTTAACTGTCCACTTTATGTATCTAAATGAATTAAAAGGGGTTGAAATGAAAAAGGCTATGTGATGAACATGATGATGTAAATTGCCTTATTGTGTCCTTATTGATTGATTGATGAAATGCTTGAAAGCATGAATGTGGACTTGAATTGTGTGAATCGTTGTCTAATCTATGTGCTGTGATATTACTTGTGTGCATTGATCATTGAGCACCGTTATGAAAGACAAGTGATGATTATTATGTTGAGGTTTTTCCCAGAAAGTTGTATTAGACCGAGGTCATTTCCGGCGGGTGTCTACGATGCCGAGGTCTTTGTTGGCGAGTGTTATTTTCCATAGGTCATTTCCAGAAAATGGTTATAAATCCGATGGGAAATGGTTTCGGCGAGATATTGATTATAGTGACTTGATGCATTTGATGCTTATGCATGACTTTGTTGCTAATTTTGATTGATATACTTGTTGCGTGTGAATGAACTACTTGACATTGAGATTGAATTATTTGATTCGTTTGATTGTTGAATTGTAAAGATTGAACTGCGAATATTGAGCCTTGTGAGTCGTTTATTATAGAACTATTACGTTGGGCGGATTTCTTTACAGGTTGTTGTTTGAGGAGGTTCAATTTGAGTGTAAGGGGTATTCAATTTCTATCTTGATGCCTTGTTTATTAGGTTTCTTGCTGGCTACCGTGTTGTTGGTACTCACCCCTTTCTTCTACACTTGTGTAGGTTCCGAGCCTGGACCCGTGTGATATCTTTCTCTTCTTGTGATTTTGAGGCTTGTCAAGGATTTTAAGAAGTAGCTTCTTGTTACTTCGGCGAGCCATCTTTTTCCTTTTCTTTATACGTTGTTCAGTTTGAGAAACAAAGATTGAGACTTATACTAATTTCTCAATTTCACACTTTATGTATTTAGTGGCTCGTACACGTGACAATCATATTTTGGGGGTTTTATAGAAAAATAAGTTTTCCACTTTACCTTGTTCTTGTTTTGTAGTATTTCCGCATTTCTTTCATTTTCATTGGGTCGAGGCTGACTTGTCTTGGTGGGAATAGACAAGTGACATCACATCCATTTTTGGGTCGTAACACCTTCCTACTTCAAACTACTTATACAAGATTCATATTATATTTTATTAATGGTACCTTCTAAATTATGAATTGAGTTAAGGGTTTAGAGATAATTTCATGAAAATTGATTATAAATGTCCCTCTCTTGTTAATTGTGTTCAAATTACTTTATTATGATTTTAGAATTTGAATTGTTGGTTTTGAATGGTTGAATTGTCTCATATGCTTTTGAAAAGGGTTTTTCCAATAAATAAATGATTTGGGAATCTATGAGTCTTTCAAAAGCTTTGTTTTGAAATGATAAACAAAGGGTAATTTCCCATCCCGGTTAACTCTTAATGATATTGCATTTTATATGATGTCTTATGACTTGGAATGACTTGGATGTTGGCATTGAGTGGAATGTTTTAACATAAATGAGTCTTTGATTTTCAAAGTATGAGTTAAGAGTTTTAAATGGCTAACTATGAAATTGACATGGTTACAATAGCTTGCAAGTCTTGGTATGAGGATACCAATGGGAATATGCCTTATTCAGATGACTCTTAATAAATGGAAATTTGTAAATGTTTTAACTGGGGGCTTAAAGAGAGTTTGGTAGTATCACCGAGAAGGTGTAAAGTCATGGTGACTCATCACCCGAAACCGTATTTGCCGACGTGGGAGGTCCTTGTCCTGAAATATGGATGAGCACTGTAGGTTGTTAATCAAAGCATCATCTATAGTATTTTGTTTGGGAGCGTTTGGTTCGCCAAATTCTTATATTTCTCAAGTTCATGTGGCATACATGGATTGGGGCCCTCGGTCGGGCGGAGGCTAGACCAATATAGCTCGTGGGTCGCATTTTTTCGGTAAGCACTACCTTACTAAGAATTAATGATTTTTGAAAGGTCTATGTAGAAATGCTTTGTGTCTGCACTTATGATTTTGCCTTTCTTTTATGGTTATGTTTTATATATATATACGGTTTATCCCTTTCCCTGGGTTGCATGCCAGTACTCGCTATCCTGACCTTCCTCAGACGCTACATCATTTTATGATGTAGGATTCGAGACACAAGTTCGTGGTTCCAAGCATCCGTAGATCATTAAGGGAAAATAATCAGCGTTGTGGTGAGCTTACCATCTTCCGGAAAGCAAAATTTTATTTATTTGTCTTTCCTTTGGTTTTCATGGTATGTCGGGGGCCATATCCCGATGTAGACATTGTTATTTGTTAGTAGAGGTTTCGTAGAACTTTGATTTGTTGGATTTGGTTTTCTAATTTAGAGTTGAAGTGGTTTTCCTCTTTTGAATTCTCTTGAAGGTTAATTGAAATAGGACTTACTTTCCGCATTGTTATTTAAATTGGTATTTATATTGGATTAGCCGGGTTATACAGATTAGTTGGTTTTCTCGAACCTAATGGGGTTCCGAGTGCCATGTCACGTCTAGGGTGGGATTTTGAGGCGTTACACTTTTTCACGAACCCAGACTTATGAGAAATATCTAAATGTGTCATTATATAAAATTAATATTAAAATATATTTTAGATATATAAATTTCTTTGGTATTGTTTGATATTTTTATATTATTTTTTATAAAATTTTAAACGTACCAAATAATTCGGTGTAGTTATAACTTGTCACGCACCAATCTAGGGGAAGTGCAACTGAAACTCGACACCTTATTCAATAGTCCTAGTCATTGAAACATAACTAAAAGGAAATAAAGAGGGCCCACAAGGCCATATAACATAATGACTAAAACACTATGATTGGAGCGGCGATGTGCCGACGTCATAACCAACATATATACATATTAACCTGACGAGGTTGGAAACTAAAAGTCAAAATAATCCAAAATAATATTTCCACAGAGCCTCCAGAAGTACTATACATCAAGTAGTCAGGACAAGGTCCCGCACCGATTCACTAACAGTTTGTGTGTGAGTTCCATGAGAGAACTTGGTATGTGCATTTGTGATCACGTGGGACATGTTTGGTGCATTTGTAATTAAAGGATTGTAATTGGTAACCTGTAACATGTTGTGCATGTTGATATATAATATATATGCATGTGTTGGTTTGTAGTACTATGTTGTAGTTACTTGTTTACATTCACACTTTGGAATTGACCGTATGATTCTACCAGTACACGGTGTTTGTGTAATAATACTACACTTGTTCTTTCCTTGTCCGCTACAAGATAAATTCCGGTGGCTACCTCGAGATCTCAGTTAAGAGAAACAATTTAATGTTTGAATCCAAGGATGAGCTATTCTTCTAGGCTTCCATGGATTCATCTCTATTTCTTTGATTATCTTTTCGAACACAGACACTTTAGACTAATATATTTCTACTTTATAGTTTTCATCGTAGTGTCCCCATTCGTGACTTTTTAGAGTTTTTTTGTACAATGACATTAGATTTTAAGGGGTTTTAATTCCAAAATGATTTGTCACAAGAGATTGAGCTTATGGGAACTCGATCCTTTTTTTGTTTTAAGATCCTTAGTTGTTTTCCTTTATTATTTGTCTTCTTAAAATCGTTTGACCGGTTATGTTGGGTTAATAATTGGTTCTCCCACCGGAGGGTTAGTGTGGGTGACACTCACGATTATATTGGTCGTGACACTATGTGACTTGAGACCCTTCTCTATGGAGAACCATTTACTTTCTATGGTAAACCTCGTAACATCGAATCCCATGCCATAACAAATCCATATTAAATATTAAAAGGAGTTATAATTAATTCAAAACTAATGTATGCATATTGTAACACCTCGGACTTTGAAAGAGTTAAATAGAGGTTCGTACAAGTCACCCATCAGTTTTTAGTTTATTCAACTTCAAATGACCATATATTTTAGAACAGAAAGAATTAGGTGGCTCCTGAGCTACAAAACTGAAGGTTTTTTAGTCTACTTTCCAACACCGCCAAGTTTGCTATATTTCGAGCTCGGAGTAAGAAGTTATGCCCATTTGAGTGAAGCCTCTCTATATAAGGCATTTCATCCATTTGAGAAAAGGGTATTTTGGACTTCTCCTTTTCCCATTAGACTTATCACGGTTTGTTCACCCCAAATAAGGGTCTAATTAGATTTAGACCACTTTTTCACGTTACTAAACACTTAGAAATTTAGAGCGAGGTTTCAAGAGGAGCAAACGACAGGGTTTCAAGCGTTCTTTCAAGATCTGAGGATATCACCAAGAACTGTGTTATTTCTAGGTATGTATGGCTTCCCACAGTGATGAAATTGTTCGTCCTAGCGCCATACATCTAATTTACCCATAATTAGAGATAGGGGGACGATTTGCCCCAGCTTGGCGAATCGCATCCCCGCGCAACGAATTGCATTGCCGGTAAGAAAAGGGTCAACCCGGTGGCGCATCGACGTCTTGAGCGAGTGAAATCGCTGTATCTAAAGGTTTCTTGATTAGTTCTTGATATTTGTTCAATTTCTTGGTGAATGGAGGTTCCAAATTCCTATGTGTTGTGAATCTTTAATATAAGTTGTGTTTCCCAAACGTATTGAGTTAAATTACTCATGTATTCATGTTGGGTTTGAGAATCAAGAAGAGTTTAGGAGAATTTTCCCCTTTCCAAATGAGTTAAGACCCTAAATTGAGAAGAAAAATTCATCGGATTTCTAGGTATGGGGGTGGGGCAGCGCACCACCATAACACTAGAAATTTTGGTCAGTAGTTTGGTGCCTAGCGTGCTGCGCCAGTAGTGCGCCCCAAGCTTCTACCAAAATTTGGTGCCTGGCGCCCCGCGCCAGCAGTGTGCCAGAGTTGCCTGGTCCTTTTTCTTCTGTGCTTCTTTCCAAATGTGTTCCTTTGAATTGTGACTATGTTCTCTTCTTTGTATTAGCTCCTAAAGGCTCCATTAATCCTTGAGAGATCCTACATGTCCTAATAACATGTCTTAATTCACATTCCAACCTAAAGTAAGTTTAAGAGGAAAGTTCAAGAGGCCTTTGTGAGTCATTTTTAGAATTCTTTTGTAATCAACAATAGTTTTGAACTAAGTCTTGAGGAAGTAATTATGAGAATGAGGAGAGTTTTATTCGTGATTGAAAAAGAGTATAGGGGAAATAAGCATTCCATAATGTAACACTTTTACTTTTAAATGAGAGAAACTTTGATTTCTAAATTAGTTTATGAGTTCAGAGATGTTTCAGAGTATTACCTCTTTTAAGAGGATCTTTTGAGTAATTACCTCAAATTGAGAAAGATTTATGTTTTATACATTTGAGCATGAGTTTATATATTATTGGGAGTAGTATTGAGCACCTATATGTGGATTAGTTTAGACAACTCACATTCCTCATAAACCATGTAGCCAACACGGGTAAAGGGTCATACTTTTTAGACAATTCTTTATTGCTTTTAAGCATAGCTTAGTGGATCCACATAGTTGAGGTGTTCTTTACCCCGACAAGGTATAGGACAGTTCAGGCAGTGTGGGTGAGACGCTTTATCATCACATAGCTCATAGTGATGGTTGTCGGTTAGAGAATATCCCAAATAGGAGTAAAGAATAACTTACTTTATTTTAATACATCTTGAGTTGATATCTACTGTTTTTAAAGATTTAAACATTGCATCTCTTATTATTTCTTTTATATTGGAGTTGAGTTGAGGTGAGTATGTCTTCCAGTCTTATCAGTTCAGCTATCTGTTTTTCCAGTTTTCCCTTGCATGCTTGTATATTTAATGTACTGATGTCATTCGACCTGCATCTTATTTATGATGCAGATAGAGGTGTTCAGGTTCATCAACATGTGCTTCATTGATACCATTTGCACTCCAGCTAGCTTTGGTGAGCGTCCTTGCTTTCTGGAGGGCTTCACACTTATATTTCCTGTTTTGTTAAGTTGTCGAGGGTCATGTCCCGACATATATCTTAGTATTTAGAGGCTTCATAGATAGTTAGAAGTTAAAGAGTCTCTCACTATTTTCCTTGTTGATGATTTGAGACCTTGAGATGATTACTTGTGTTTATTTAAGTATTTTCCAGATATTCATTGAGTTAAGTTGTTTTTGAGATATTTTTGGAGTTTAATTATGCACTTGGAGTCCCATTTTTCTTGATTAAATCTTCCACTATGTACTCATCCAGGCCAAAGGTTTTCTTGAGGACCAGCGATGGTTCTCGAGTGCCGGCCACGTCTACGGTGTAGGCTCGGGGCGTGACACATACCATTTCATTTCTTAATGCATATGGCGTTTTTCAAGGTCTTAATTGACATTTATTATAGTAAATAATTTATAAATCCTTTTGAGGGAATAAAACATATCCACTAATTGGCTCCAAAATTACCAATAACCCTTTATGTGAATGAAGATTTATGATTGAGATAGAAAGTTAGTGAATAATATAGAGTTATGCTCGTTCTATGATAGAAGTAGGGGGCTAGCCTCCTCCTCTCTTCTTCATCATTTAGTGATATTAGTTAATAAAGCATCGTTTCTCATTATTATATGTATATTACTATGATCAATTGCTCATTTATTTTGTATCTTTCTATTTTAACTATTTATTTTCTTTAATTCTTCATTGAATACTTTTATTTTAAGCTGAGCTTTTTTGTAAATGACCTCTTTACCCCCATTAAGGTAAGGATAAAACATGTGTACTCTCTATTCTCTCAAGCTCTCTCTTGTGGATTACACTTGGTATGTTATTGTTGTTATAACCTCTAATTTAAATGCAATTTTCATTTTTAGAAAATAATACTACAATATTAATTATTTGTCTTTGTTTACAATATGATATACAAGTTATCTCTTTCTCAATATTTTTTAGGTAATAACAACTAGTTGTCTAAAAATGGGAAAAAAATAATTTTTACGATTGAAAAATCATTTATTCTTTTAGGTTTGATCTTTTAATCAGTTTAGGAAACATATATATATATTCATTTAACATGTTATTCTAACATATTATGTATAAAACATATATATTATTTTGAATTAGAATATAATAATTATTTTACCTTAAAATTTTTCAAAGATGTCATCCTAGTCAAACTTTTGCACAACATTTCTTAACTTTTCAACAAGGAAACAAATTATAAATTGATAAAAAATAAATGAGTTTGATTTTACTCTCCATTTTAATTTATCAAAATCTGGCAAAAACGCACTATAAATAGCCTCTTGGACTTTTTAACCAAAGTATACCATTGAAATTAACTTGAGATTAATTTTGATTAAGAATGGCCAAGTTTTTGAACTTTGCTCTTTGTTTCTTTCTCATTATTTCAGGTTTGTCTTTTATATTCTTAAGTCATTTATAAATTTTAGATTTAGCCTCATCATTTTTATGACATATATGATATTTAAAATTTTGAGTTATAAATTTTATATACTGATAATGTGAGGAATGTTTCACAATATATGTGTGTAATTTAATTCTTTGTAATAGGTTGTTTCTTTGTTTTTCAAGTAACCATATTTGAGTTTATATAGAGAGGTAATTACTGAATGTTATAGGTCAACTTCACGTGAATATATAAAAATTCTCTACGTTCATAGAAGACACAATCAATAGGTTACTACTTTGACCGACTATGCATATGTCCCCCAGTTAATTTTGCATGAAAATGCAAATATAGATAGTAGTGTCATAAACTTATGACGGAAAAAAACAATTCGAGTCTTTCTTTTTTTGCATGTGTGTAATGAAATGTTGTTTTTATGAATTTGATTGCAGCTGCATTGGATATTAGTCAAGTGAATGCTCAACACAAATGTACCGAAATTCTAAATCCAAAAGGATGTGTTCTTTATGATTGCAAAAAAGAATGCTTTGAGAAACACAATGGGAATGGTCTTTGCTCAAGTGGTGGTACTATTGGCCAATATGTTTGTACTTGTGTTTACAATTGTAACCTCGATGAATCAAATTCTCTAAATTAATTTTTATTCAAACACACAAATGATTTACATGTGGCCAATTTGAAGTTTGTTTTTTATTTAAAAGAATGATTTTTTTACCCTTTTCTAACATTTATTTTTTTGTGTTTTTATTTAACCATCTGAATATGAAACCTAATAATGCAACCAAACATAATTCATACCACGTAAACTCATTAAAGAAGCAAAACATGTAATTTCCACAGAAAGAATCTTCATTTCAAGGGAAAATCTAGTACATTAGTTGCACATTTATTTGAACTTAAGTAACTTTGGTTCATATTTTATAAGTGTGGTATGTCGATGTAAAGTCTAATCTATGAGGATCATGTTTTTTCCGTTTCCTAAACACTTGTACGAAAGTAGACCTGTGATTATTGTGAGACACATTTCAATCAAACTTTGTGAAACTTCTCAAGATGTGTCACGACCCGAAGTCGGGCCGTGATGGCGTCCACTACAACCCACCTAGTGGACAAGCCTAAACCCAAGATACACTATGCGGAAGACACAAAGCAAATAGAACATCAATAATAAAGCAGAAAGAAGGAATAATATATAAAGAAGGGCCATATCATATATATATATATATATATATATAATACGATATAAAATGTACAAATAGGCCCAAAAGTGACCAAAAGACGAACTAACACAACATGCCAATCCCAAGGAGCTGGTGTCTCCTATAGAGGAGCTACTACGAACAAGAAGTCATAAATATATACACAGATCAGACTAATCCTAAATGCAAAATGAAAGTTAGTACATAAGGAGGACAACATCATGTCTCTGAACGCCAGGAGCTCACCACAATCCAAGTCTGGGACAGCCATGGGAGATCCAAAAAATCACTACTGAGGGTGGCTCGAGCTGGAAGTTGCATCAGAAAAGATATTGAAGTGTAGTATGAGTACCAAACATGGGTACCCAATATGCATCATAGGCTGACTGAGCTCAGAAAGATCAAATATAAATAAGAAGCACGATGAAAATAACAAGGCAAGGGAAAGCTAAGGCAAGACGAGCTAATAAAGGAAAACAAGTAAGATAGATTCCATAATCAGCAAGAAAACACATAATCCAAAGGCATCTCATGCAACACCGCCATGCTAATCTCCAAAAATAAGTACATATCATAAGCTTGAAAGAAACACCAAGCTGCATGGAATGATACATCAAGCATCTGCAAGCCAATAGCCTTGATATGCTCATCCACAGGCCATCTGGTATGGCACATCAAGCTTACCCATAACTCGGATATCTGTATCAATGGGCTGCCCAAAAAAAATGCCTCGAGCTCATCTATAATGGGAATCAAAACTAAACTGTAGCCCAACCAAGCTATTGGGCCGCCCGGAATGGTACCTCGAGCTGATCAGAGTACATGCAGCTAAAAGGTACAGTAAATCAAGTAAAATAGCCTTTTCACCAGTTTTATACAACACATGTCTCAAGGACTTCCAATTCATTAAGAATAACCTCATTTATTTCCAATATTCCATTTCTTTCTCATAACTCAAGTAAATAGGTACTCCACGGAAGTATAATCACAATCAACTCATGGCATACACACAAATTTGAGAAGAATACCCGTCACACCACAAGAGTACTAACTTGGGACTCCTGCTAATCCAAGCTCACAGCCTTAGGCCTAACAGTTTGATAAACAACAAACGAAGACGTACAGCTCACGAAATCCATACAATCATCCAAACAAACCAAAACAATCAAACACCACACAACCCTATGTTTCACACCACCTAGAAGCAAGGTCTAAGGATACTACTCACACAACGATCGCCTAAATTAAGACCTTTCCGACTAAAGCTTGAGCGAAACCAACCAAAGTATGGCCATAACTACCCAACGATCAATAAAGCTCAAACAACCTAAGGTTTAAACCTAATTCATGTGATACTATCCAAATAAATTCAATCTAACTAAGCCAAGTCTAAGAAAAGGAAGCCATAACATACCTCAAGGCTGAAGCCGCACATGATCTACGATTCTGATGTTTTTCCCTTCCAGAGAGTCTCAGATTTCTCCCAAGATATAAAGAATACAACGAGTAAGTTAATACGAGGCCAACGATACCCATATCAATAACTCAAAAACATACCAGAAATTGGGCCTAAAATAACCCATGAATTAACGCAACCGAATAAAGAAAAGAAAACTGTCATAATGTTCTCATTGGGGTAAGGATCGCATGCCCGAAAGATGGGCGGAAATGGGACTCAATTCAGACCTCAAATGTCCAAAATACAGTACTTTAAAGTTTAGCATTCAAGGAATTTGAGGTTGAACACGAGATTGAATTATGAAATTGAAGGCATAAAAGCGTAGAGAAGAGGTAAACGAAGAAAATTACCTTTGAAGCATAGAAAATGGTCAAGAACTTGTCGAAATCATCTTCAGTCGAGCCCACAACGAGGTAGGTTCTTTTTGAAGAAGAAAGGCTAAACTCGGGAATTTAATCCTAGCGATTTTTGCAAAAAATGGACATTTGTTTGCTTAAGCGAACATCCCTTAAGCAGCCAAATGTTCACTTAAGCGAACACTGCCTAAAGAGGCTCCCTTCGCTTAAGAAATCACTTGGTTTCTTAAGTGACCTTCGCAAGAGCCAAGGGTGGGTTGCTTAAGCTACCACCGCCTTTGTGGTGTCCTTCGCTTAAGCAGCCCCGTGATCTCTTAAGCAGACTTTGCTTAAGCGACCAAACGTTTGCTTAAGTCGTCGAACCAGGCACAAACAAATTTTTCAGAAAAAGCCTAGGTGTCCAAATCTTCGTACAAGGTCTCAGAATTCATTCGGAGTACAAACGACGCAAACCAAAATTGCGAACCAATTGGAAATGACATTACAGAAACAACAGAAACAACGAAACAACCATCCGAGGTAGTCTCGTCCAACTGTTTACCAATATCAACACTTTAACAAAAAAAAATACTAAAACTCCAAAAAGCTAAAAACTCACCCGACACCCTCGGGAATCCAACCAAAGGTTTATCTAGACCAAACTCAGCATTCCAAAGCTAACCGCACCGATGGAATTTGATTCCGAGTATGTTTACCAAGGAAGCTACCCCAAGTTCAATTTTGAGGAAAACTAAAAACCCAAAATGCTTAATCACACCAACTCCAAACGAAAGCTCGAAAACCCAAACCAATCTTCACCCAAGAAAAAAAATTCCATTCTGGAGCTGATGGAACTGACGAAATTCCGATCCGACATCAGTATCTCTAAATGTTTACTAAAGTAACCTCCTTCAAGTTTAAAGCTTTCAAAACTCAAAACTCACACCAAACTGAACCGAACACTTCAAAGAGCGTGCCACCCAATCCAGCACCACACACAAGTTACACAGAAACTACGAGAAGGGGAAAAATAAGAAAGGCACACAGAAACATAAAAATGACCCATGGGTCATTACAACAAATACCACTAAAAGGACTTTCGTTCACAAAAGTAAAGTAGAGGCAATACTTGAAGGCTCAAAAAGATGATGATACCGGATCCGCATATCAAACTTGGTCTCCCAAGTAGCCTCCTCGACGAGACGGTGCCTCCACTGAACCTTCACTGATGGGATCTCCTTAGATTGTAACTATCTAACCTGCCTGTTTAGAATGGCCACATGCTCCTCCTCAAAACTCAAAGTCTTATCAAGATAAATCAACTCCCATTGAAGTATCTGAGACTCAAAAACAACATAACACCTCAATATGGAGACATGAAACACAAGATGAACACTGCAAAGAGCTGGAGGCAAGGCTATCTCATAAGCCACACCTACTACCTTTCTTAGAATTTCAAAAGTCTCGATAAACCTGGGGCTAAGCTTGCCCCTCCTCCTAAACCTCATCACACTCTTCATGGGCGACACCCGCAAGAATACATGATCACCAACCATTAAATCTAAAGGTCGCAACCTCTGATCTGCATCGCTCTTTTGCCTACTCTAGGCAGTACAGAGTTGCTCCTGGATCACACAGACGCTATCCATAGAATCTCTTAGTAAGTCGGTGCCCCAAGGCCTAACCTCAAAAGAATCAGACCAGTACACTAGAGAACAACATCTTCTACCATATAATGCCTCAAATGGTGCCATATGGATGCTCAAATGGTAGCTATTATTATATGCAAACATAACCAACACACACGACTGATCCCACTGGCCACCGAAATTAATAACACAAGCCTGAAGCATATCCTCCAGAACTTGAATAGTCCTCTGGACATTAGTCTAAGGGTGAAAAGTTATGATGAGCTCAACCTAGGTACCCAACTCCCTCTGAATAGACCGCCACAAATTTGTAGTGAACTGAGTACCACAGTCTGAAATAATAGAAACCGATACCCCATGAAAATAGACAATCTCTCTAAGGTAGATCTGAGCCAACCTCTCGGATATGTAAGTAGTCTGAACCAGTAGAAAGTGAGCTGACTTGGTCAATTGATTAACAATGACCCAAATAGAATCGAAACCCCAGAAAGTACATGGTAAGCCTACCACAAAGTCCATGACTATACACTCCCACTTCAATTCTATAATGGGAAGTCGCTGAGTCAAACCATCTGGTTTCTAATGCTTGTACTTCACCTGCGAACATTTCAAGCACCTAGCCACAAAAGATTCAATGTCCCACTTCATCCCACACCACCAATAATTCTACCTCAGTCACAATACATCTTCGTAGCACCGAGATGATTAGAATACCTGGAACAATGGAACTCCTAAACGATCATCCCAACTAACTCCCCAACTCTAGGAACACAAATACAACCCTCAATCCTAAAGATGCCCTCCAGATCTAAGGTCGCCTTCCTAGCCTCGTCGTTAAGAACCTTGTCCCAAATCACCCTCAATTGCTGATCATCAAACTGTTTTCCCGAATCTACTCCATCCAGGAAGATCTAGCCTCTACCCAAGAAAATATTGTGCCTGACTAAGAAATATCAAGTCTAACCATCTGATTGGCTAAGGAATGAATGTACAAAGCCATAGGTCACTCCTCCAAGGCTAAGAAAGCAAAACTCCACATACTCACTACCGTCCTGCTCAATGTATCTGCTACCAAATTAGCCTTGCCCGGATGATAAAGGATAGAAATGTCGTAGTCCTTTAGTAACTCCAACCACCTGCGCTATCTCAAATTAATGTCCCTCTGGCTAAAGATATACTAAAGACTATGATGGTCCATGAATACCACACACTGTACTCCATACAAATAGTTCCGCCAAATGTTCAACGTAAAGACTACCGCTGCCAACTTCAAGTCTTGAGTGGGGTAGTTCATTTCGTGAATCTTCATTTGCATGGAAGCATAAGTGATAACCCTACCCTGCTGCATCAAGACACAACATAGGCCCACACTAGAAGCATCGCAGTAAATCGTAAACCCCTAGCCCACTAAAGGAAGAGTAAAAATTGAAGTTGAAGCCAACAAGGCCTTGAACTTCAGAAAGTTTTCCTCACACTCATCTAACACCATCTGTAGTAGCTTCCTAACATGACAAAACTATGAACCTCAGTAGGAGAAGTAGGCGTGGCCCAACAACGAACTGCCTCAATCTTCATCAAATCCACTATAATGCCATTCTTGGACACTACGTGCCCCAAGAATGCTAAAGACTCGAGCCAAAACTAACATTTAGTGAACTTTTCATAAAACTGGTGCTCTCTCAAGGTCTGAAGTACAATCCTCAAATGATGATCATGCTTCTCCCTACTTTCAGAGTAGTCTAAGATGTCGTCAATGAACACAATGACTAAAGACTCCAAATAAGGCCTGAAAACATGGTTCATCGACTCCATAAATGTTGTTGGGGCATGGTATCTTTAAAAAGGATGAAACTAAGGATATTACGTAACTATCACGGTCAACCCAAATGACATGACTAAGAACTTGTAATGGTCATACCGATTCCTAAGGAAGTCTTCGGGATGTCTGATACCCTAATCCTCAACTGATGGTAGCCCCATCTCAAGTTAATCTTAGAGAACACCGCTGCACCTTGAAGTTGGTCGAATTAATCATCAATCCACGATATGGGATACTTGTTCTTTATGGATCAGATGGTGATTGACTTGCGGGTCGTGGATGGAATTGCTTCTTAGATGGTTACTCCATTTATAATAAAATATCTATTGCACCAGAAGATCAAGAAAAGACAACCTTCACATGTCCTTATGGGACGTTTGCTTTCAAAAGAAGGCCCATTCGGATTGTACAATGGCACCGATGACATTTCAACAGTGTATGGTCTTTATTTTTGCTGATATGGTAGAGGATTCGATGGAAGTCTTTATGTATTATTTTTCAGTTGTGGGAGATACATTAGAAGTTTGCCTTGAGCACCTTGGTAGAGTCTTGCAAAGATGTGCCGAAACAAAACTTGTTCACAATTGGGAGAAATGTCACTTCATAGCCAAGGAAGGTATTGTATTGGGGACCAAAATTTTGGGGGATGGCATACATGTTGATCAAGCTAAAGTTGAAGTTATCGCCAAGTATCCTCATCCTATTTCGGTTAAAGGTGTTATAAGCTTCTTGGGTCATGCCGGTTTCTACTTGAATTTCATAAAATATTTCTCTAAGGTAGATCATCCTCTTTGCAAGCTACTTGAAAAGGAAAGTGTCTTCGTGTTTAATTAAGCTTGTGTCAAGGCATTTTTGTGTTTAAAAGAGAAGCTTGTTTCAGCTCCTTTCATTGTTTCTCCAGATTGGAGCATTCCATTTGAACTAATGTCTGATGCAAATTGTGTGTCTTTGGGGGCTGTACTTGGACAACGCAAGGGAAATTTGTATCACCCGGTCTACTATGCATGCAAGACCTTGAATGTTGCTCAAAAGAACTACACCGTCACCAAGCAAGAGTTTTTAGCCGTGGTGTATGCTTTTGAGAAGTTTAGAGCCTATATTTTGGGGACTAAGGTGGTGGTACACACTGAACATGCTTGTATACGTTAGTTGATGGCTAAGAAGGATGCAAAGCCAAGGTTGATCCAATGGTTGCTATTATTACAAGAGTTTGACTTTGAAATCAAAGATCAAAAGGGGTGTGAGAACCAAGTAGTAGACCACTTGTCGAGGTTGGAATCGAATGTGATAGTTTCCAGTGAAAAAGATATTGAGGAAGCCTTTCCTGATGAGTCAGTGACTGTTATGTCGAATGGTACCCCGCCTTGGTATGCTGACTTTTCAAATTATGTGGTGTGTGGGATACTTCCTGATGGGCTGAATTTTTACCAACGAAAGAGGTTCCTTTTTTATGCGAAGAAGTATTTTTTGGATGAACCTTACCTATTTCGAGAGTGTGTTGATCACATGATTAGAAGATGTGTTTCGAAAGTTGAGGTAGATGTTATTCTTGACGCTTGGCATGCATCACCAGTTGGGGGGCACCATAGTGGAGTGTGTACAACTTCTAAGGTACTACAAAGTGGTTATTATTGGCCAACATTGTATCAAGATGCGAACTCTCTTGTTAAGAAGTGTGTGCAATGTAAAAAGCAAGGTGGAGTGTCGTGAAGGCATTAATTATCTCTCACTCCTACTTTAGAGGTTGAGTTGTTTGATGTATGGGGAATCGATTTCATGGGGCCTTTTGTGAGTTCTTATGGGTACAAATACATATTGGCGGCCGTTGATTATGTCTCTAAATGGGTTGTGGTGGTGGCCTTACCTAATAATGAAGGGAGAAGTGTGGTTTAATTTCTCAAGCAGTACATTTTCAAGAGATTTGGCACTCCACGTGCAATCATTAGTCATGGGGGCTCTCATTTCTGTAACTGAATGTTCGCCTCATTGTTGAGCAAGTAAGGAGTCAAGCCTAAGATTGCCACCCATTATCATCCGCAAACAAGTGGGCAAGTCGAGGTGTCCAACTGAGAAATCAAAGGGATTTTGGCCAAAACCGTTAATGTAAATCGAACTGATTGGTCCCGAAAGTTAGATGACGCTCTTTGGGCGTATAGAACTAAATTAAAGACCCCGATTGGTATGTCCCCTTAACAATTGGTGTTTGGTAAATCTTGTCATCTACTGGTCGAACTTGACCATAAGGCCTTGTGGGCCTTGAAGGTCATGAAATTGAATTGGGAGGATGCGTTGAAAGATTGAGTTGACCAACTCCATGCTTTGGAAGAGTTTCGTCTTCGAGCTTATGAGAGCTTAGCCCTTTATAAGGAATAAATGAATAAATGGCATGATGCAAAGATCCTTCATTGAGAGTTTAAAATTAGTGATCTTGTGTTACTCTACAACTCTCATCTGAGACTCTTTTCGGGAAAACTCAAATCAAAAGGACGGGTTTGTTCAAAGTTAATCGTGTGTTTGCAAACCAGGCAATAGAAGTTGCAAGTAAGGATGGGTCAATGTTCAAGGTGAATTGGCAGAGGTTGAAGCTTTACTTTGAAGAGCGTCCAAATGTGATTATGATTGATGTGGTGTATTTAGATGATGCTTAAATGCATGTCCACGTCGTTCCATGACGTTAACAAAGGCGCTTCTTGGGAGGCAACTCAATCATTAATATTTGGTTATTTGAAGAACGTTTGTTGGACGTGTAGGTTAGATTTCATATTTTGGGAGAAATGCAAATGGGCGAGGGGCTGGTTCACTCAGCGAGTCGCCGAATTGCCCCCATAATCGCCCAAATGCATCACCCCATGAAGGTAAAAAATGAGGAAGGTTCTGGAAGTTTTGGTGAGCTTACAGCTCACTCGACAAGTCGCCTAGTCTGATCGGCAAACTCGACCGAGCTCGCCTTCTACACCTACAGAAGGGCGAAGGGAAAGTCACTCGGTGAGTCGCCAAGTCTGATCGGCAAACTAGACCGAGTTCGCCCATTGCACCTGAGGAATGGCTGAGGCCCCTGTTACTTTTGGAGGGCTAAGAACCATTCGGCGACGTTAGTCGAGCCTGCCGAAGTTCCCGCGCACTTAAGAGTCATTTCCTTTTAAACTTCTAAATTCATTTTTTGTTCTTTTTGATTGAAATTTTTGACTCCTCTACTCATCCATCGAACTTTGGGCTATTTTTATTTTGATTTGCATCTCGTGAATGAAGTGTCGTCGTGATTCCTTTACCGTCCCCTTTTGTCGCGTCTGTGTGTTTATCTACATTTAAGGTTGGTGTCTCAAATTTTGTTTAATTTTGTGAAATACTTGAATTTCTAATGTGTAGTGTAGTAGGTTTATCATTGCTTAATTAAATTTTGTGCCATGAATTGTTAAATTTCAATCGAGCATGTTAAATAAATTATTTGGGCAAAATTGTTTATGTTTCTCGTGTTAGTTGTTGAAATTGTGAGTCTTGAATGTTGGGTAGTGCATGGGTGAAGTCTGAGTAGCCCAGATTCGAATAAATGACTTGAATTTGCCCGATGATGGACTGGGTGACGTCATTTTTAAGGGCAAAATCATCGTTTGGTTGAATTGGCATTAATTGGGGGAAGTTTGAGTACCCCGACTTGTGAATTCATTGTGGGTAGTTGTGAATTGTATGCAATTGTGTCTAAATTTATATGTCGTGGGCTGTTGTTCGTGAATTGAGACGGTGGTTGGGGAGTTGATGAGTTGGGTCATTTTGGCGAGCTTCGTTGAGCTCGCCGAATTGACTCAGCGAGTCGTTAAAAGCCTTCCCCATCGCCTAACTTGTCAGGCTTGTGGAGAGGAGCCATTGTTCATTTTGGCGATGACTCTTCAGCTCGCCGAAGTGAAGTTGGCGAGTCGTTGAATGGTATTGACATCGCCCTTCTAACCAAGGCTTTTACCCCTTTTCACTATAACTTTCAGCAAAGCCCTTTTTGCTCGCCCTGTGAGCTCGGCGACTCGTCGAACTACTTCGTCGAGTTTCTTGGTATTTTTTTGTGAATTCTGTTTCACTAAGCTTTCTCAAACAATTTGTTCTCATTTGTGTGTGTTTGCTGGTATGGCTCGACCTAAGGTCCCATCTAAGTGTGTGTTTGATGAGGATTACCCTCCACCCCAGAGAAGTCCCAAGCAACAAGCCTCACCACCCCGGAAGAAAACAAAGGGGGTGGTTATTTCAGAGGAAGTTGAACATACCCAAACTACTCATCGTAAACCTTCACAGGCGAGTGGTAAGGGTAAACAGTAGGTGGTATATGACACAAGCTCGAACGAGAGCGTGGAAATTGATTTAATACAATTCCCCTCCTCTAAGTCAGAGAATGAAGTGCTTGAGGAGTCCGAGACTCCAATCCATACACTGGTGCCAGAAGCTGAATTGACCAAGAGGTAACCTTCAGAGTTGCGCTCTAAAGTAGCCCATGATCCCCATGCACCACATGTACCGGATGAGTCTGGGATTTTGACTCATTTAGGGCTTGTTATTAGTAGTATAAGTGTCCTCAATGCCTATTTTGTGCTCTAAACTGATGTTTTAATGCTAATTTGCAGATATAAAGTTAAAAGATCAAAGCAAGAAAGTTGAGAATCGCCAAAGATGAAAAAGGCTGAAGATAGTGAAAGTTGAGAATCGCCAATGCCACTCGGTGACTCGGCGAGTGACACTTCAGCTCGTCTAATGTTCCAAACTTTCAGCGCTGGGGAGAAGCCAACTTGGCGATGAATTTGACCTTCGGTGAACTGCTGAACGGATCGACGATTGAGAGGTTGATCGCCTAAAGTTACAGAGTTTGAAGGATAAAGAGTCAAGGCAAACCGGAGATGTAGAGGAGAAATTGGCGCATCACCGACTGGGTCGATGATGGTCGACTAACTCCGCTGAGTGACCCTGCAGGGCAAAATCTTAAAACGTATAAATTGTAATTCTAAAAGATTTTGAAGGAGGCTGTTATATCCTGAGTAATACTACCATTGTGGAATTTTGAGCTTTCGTTTTGGATATTACTTTTCTTAGTTTTTAGGAGTTGTCTAGTAGATTTTGAGTTGGGTTTTGATTTGAAGCTAAATTGAAGCATTGTAAAGGTTCAGAGATTAATACCCATCTTATGGAGAACGTAATTGGTATTGATTTCTTACTTTTTATGATGTGTAGCTAAAACCCCCATTCTTGGGGGTGTGATCATGTGATTATTTGCGTAAATTAGCTTATGGGGTGTTGTTAATTACTAATTTAATTGTTGTTTTGAAGTGGGTTCCATTGGTAATTGAGTTTTAACTTATGAATTGTAGTTGCAAATGCAGTTCTAGTCTAGTATTATGTGCTTGCTTGAGAGAGAGGTTTTAGAATTAAGATTATCAATTGATGATTGTAGTGATTGGGTTGTTGTGGGTTCACCTCGAGAGAGTGAATCTTTATCCGATCCTACCTATCTAGCTCGAGAGAGTAGATAAATTGAGGTTTTGGGCTGTAATTGGCAATTAATCGATCACATCCCCAAGTATCTCTTTTCTATTTGATCAGTCCCCTGTTTTCTTAGTTGTTAATTGACAAACATTATTCCCCCATTTGACACTTGCTGTCAACCCCTTGTCGCGCCCCATTTTTCGCAAAACGGGTTTCGTGCATGACCTAACAACTCTTTTAGATTTGTTTTGATTGAAGAGTCGTCACCTAACGAATTAAGGCGCGTTGGGCACCTATCTAACCTACCTAATCTAACTAAAGAGTCGTCGAACCAGAGATCGGGTAAGGGTTCATATTACCTCTACGGAAAGGTGCTAAGCATCCCTCGAGGTCCATAAAGATGGGTCCCGACAGTATCTCATACAGTTTATGTGGGGGTTACAAGTAGCAATTAAGGTCACTGTTTATTAATTAATTAAACATGCAAACTAGGTGATTAAATAAATAAACATTAAACAATTACCACAAATATAAATTAGAAGATAAGCAATGAGATAGAAGATAGACAAGTATATAGGCGAAAATCATTTTTATTTATTAAACTACCCAAAATAGTTATAATTATAAACAAATAAAAGGGAAAAAGGAAATGGGAGACCATGAAACCTAAATTAACACCATTCTACAGATCAGCGCTCGACTTATTATTCGGAAAGACAAAAACCAGAGTTTTTTCGTTTTAAGCTCGAGTCAACTTCCATCATCTCCGTTACAGGGCCTAACTACCCCTACCCCACCTTCCGAATGCATACCATCCTAAAAGGTGTCTAGAGTCCCCGCTTAATGTTCAAGAGGCATTGGACTACTATTAGGGTGGTTTTAAAAAATATATATATTACTTGCCTACTTAAGCCCTCTAGACACCAAGCAGAACACATTGGATAAGCATTTAGCATATAAAATTACATATTGGCCTCTAGATTGTAGAATAACATGCTAGAAAACACAAATAAAGATGAAAGGTCTCATGCTAAATATGTGCAAACACTACAAACATACAAAGATGCAGCAACAATATTTATTTAATTTAGAGGACAAAAAGTTATTACAAAATGTAGATTTTACTTAATTATTAGCCAGATTTATTAGGATAAATTAGTTTAAATGAGCTCAAATACGGGCAGAAATATTTAAAACAGTGACAGATTTGGTTGGTAATTAATCTCAACAAGACAGATTAAAATATGCAGGAAATTATTTACTTTTATTTTAAGTAGCAAAGCAGTTGATTTAATGTAGAAATTAATCAATTCGAGCAAAGTTTAGTCGAAGCAGTAAGTGTTTAAAAACATTCATAATACAGGCATAATGTTAAAGTATAGGTTGACTAAATTTGGCAATTTAACTAAATAGGGCAGTTTTAGATTAAAGCATGCAAGAAAATGATTTAGTAATTTATCTTAAGTGAGAAAATAGTTACTGCAGAAAATAATTCTTTAAGAGAAAAGATTAGCTTTTAATTTAAAACACTTCTTTTAATAAAAAATTATTACTACGCTGATTTTACTATTAGAGAAGCCTGGGAACTAATTAAACATTAACAAAGCAGAGAAGTTGCCATGCATGAAATTAATTTTCTTTAGTTATAACATGCTGGAAGTATTTTAAAATGCACGTAGATAATATCTGTTCAAATTAAATATGACAATATATTTAATTCCTATAGTCAATATTTCTAATTAATTAACAAAATTATTAAGACAATAAAGTTATTAAAATCTGATTGGTTAACATATTTACTTCAGTTGTTAAATCCTATAGGCACAATTTCTATATGAGATATAATAATTATTGAAGCCTATATGCAAAAGTTTCTACACCCTAATTACATAAAAAAAAATATTAAAACCTATAGGCATGGTATCTAAAACTGATAAAACATTCCCATACAAAACAAATTATAACAAAATTCATATATTTATTCATTTATCATATAAAAGGAGTTGATGGTTTAATTTAAACAAGATATGCAAAAGGACACTTGAACAATTATTATTATTATATAGTAAAGGTGTCAGACAAAATAATATAAGTATTTAAATAGGAACAATCTTGACATATTGATAATGAGTAGAGTGTAAGTGGTTAATTGATGGAAACAAAGATGACTTTTAGTTTTAATTAGATCTAATCTACCGTAAGCAATTGAAGTATGAGCAAAAAAAGTAACCACATACATGCTTTCTAACACAAGTAGGTTTGCGATAAAGTAACAAGTAGCACATATGTCCCTTCCCCCCTTAGGCGATTCCCCAAGTTATTTCATATATTGAGGGTTAGAGTTATATAGATTATTACAAAACCGAATTAAAATCAATAAAACAAAGACAAAATTAAAATAAAATAAAAGCTCCAATCCGATATCCCTTCTCATGGCAACTCTTCGACTCTCGAATTTTTGTTCAAAACCTGTTAAACAATAGGAGATAGGGCGACACCAACATATAATACGAAGAATTCATAACAATAGTTACTTAACACATACACGTACCGATTAATTCATGAAGCAAACATTCAAACACACACATACCATGAGAACAACGAATAAACATCACAAAGAGGGAGAAAGAGAACTAACCTGGATGCTTCCTTTATCATCATAAATTTAAAAAATAATATGTGAATGCAAGAATAACATACTAGCGAAGAATACTAACCGGTTAAGAGGAATAATTATTTATTATTATAAATCGATATAATTCTTGAACACAGCAGCCCAGGACACCAGAGAGACTCCAAAGTGTTAAAATGAGTTTTATATTGAGAGAATATTTTTCTTCTTGTTCGAAAGTGTTTTAGTGTGAGTCAGTGTGTAAGCATGAGAGATAATAGGACTAAGGGTCACTTTATATAGCAAAGAGGAGGGGAAATAATAAGGGAAATAAATAAATTAAGGAGTCAATTATAATATATTCCTTATTCCGAAGGAAAACAAATCAGATTCAAGAAAAGGAAAGAATTAATTTAGCTCAATCACGGAATATTCAAATCCTTCAAGCAAGCAGCCAAGAGTAAAATCAGTTAACCTTTTACCAATTCAGCCAAATATTTTACTAAATATAAATCAACTAAGAAATAGTCTAAACTTTAAACAATGTAAGAGAGATTAGTTTATACACAATCCGGTCTAAAGAAATACTTATTTAAAGAAGCAAAATTACTTTCTAAATGAAGAGGTAAGATATATGCATTCCTATATTAAATCCTAGCAATTTTAATATAACAATAGTAAGCACCAATCCAGCAAAACTCTAAACAAAGCAAGAGATTATTTTAGGTGATTGGAATCAAAAATCATATCACAACTTACCAGAATTAAATTCAATAAGCTGCATTTGAACACAAACAAAGGAAGAAGAAAAAGAATCAAATTAGAATGACCACATATTAGCTCATATTAATCTAACGAAACAATGCTAACTTCAACACTTCACCAAATCAACTTTTAGGAGAAAAGCAAATGCCCAAATCACGAATTACGCATCAAAATTAATAGATATAATAAAGCAGATTCAGAACCTTTTACTATACCAATTGATACACATAGTAAACCAGATTCAGAGCAATTTAAACTACCAATTAACTCCATCATATGGACATGAAAAATCACAAAAAGGTATGAAAAGCTGGTCACATATCCAAATTTTTTAGAGGACAAACAAACACTAACAAATGTGTCCACAAAAACACAACAACGCATATGAATCGGAAGCAATATTCACATGAGCACAAAAATGGCTTCCACATATACTGAACAAGCACAACAAATTCCATATATCAGAAAATTCAAGCCAACTTGTGGATGAAAAGAAGAACAAAAATGCTAACAGATGAGGTGATAATTCAAAAGAAGTATACCCAGACGGATCTGTTGAGATTCGTCTGCAATTGATCAAAATACGGCCTTCACTGGCTGCTGGAGGAGAAAGTAGTTTCGCAGGAGTTCGCTGGCCGGAGCTTCGCTCTTGTTAATGCCTTCATCGGAGATTGATGACGAGAGGGAAAGGTTCTCGCCGGAGCTGCTGGTGGTCTTCACTGCTGCAGCTCGCTGCGCGGGGCTGCTATTGGAGCTCTCACCGGAATGAGAGAAGACATGAGGTGAGGGGAGAGAAAAAGGAGGGAGAGGGCAGCGCCGCCTGATTCTCACCGGCTGCTGCTTCGCTGCTTGCTGCTGGTTGAAGCTGTTGCATCTCGCTGGAGCGAGGAAGAGAAGAGAGAGAGGGAGGCGCCGGTTGTTGCTGCTGCTCCTCGTTGTTTCGCCTTCCTCACCGGATGCTCGAAAAGAAGAGAGGAGCGGAGACACGAGGTCATTGCTAGCTCGTTGTTCTCGTTTGCCAGAGAAAGAGAGAGGAGGGCTGCGGCTGCTGGAGAGAGAGGAGAGGAAGAGAAAAATTCCTTTAGGGTTTGGGTTATTTTGATGTTTAAAAGGAAAGAGGGGAATTTAATCTCAGCCATAGGATTAAATTGAGATTGAAGGCTGAGATTTAAAAGAATGGTATGGACGGTTCAGATTCAAAGCCTAGGTCTAAGGAATTGGATTAAATTTGGTCATTGTTGTTGGCTATGATTGAAATAAAATTGAAATTGAATAGGCTAGAATTGAAATGGATTTGAATAGGAAAAAGGGTCATGAATTAAATAAATTTTGATAGAGAGGCTATGATTTAAATGATTTTGAGGAAGATTTAGGAAAGGTTATCCAATTAATAAAATACTACAAATTTTATAATATTTTCATAAATATTAAACACACTTCAATTTTAAAAATATTTAAATAAATAAGTAAAGTAATTATTTCGAGTTTAAATAATAATTACAATTTTTATTTATAAATTAGGCATATTAATATATATAATTTTTAGACAAAATCGATAAAGATTTTAAACTTGAAATATATTTTAAAAATACGTACTTAATCGAATAGCACTTCCAAAAGGGTTATAGGTCGGTCAAAATTGGGTGTCAACACCCCTTATATTTAATTGAATGATTTCGATAATTTCTATTCCTACAACCGCTTGGAACACGTTAACAACTTCGTATTTGAATTCTCTACTATATCACTCCTTGTGGGATCGATCCCAACTCTTCGTTGGGTTTATACTAGATTACGATCGCCTATACTTAGTATCAGATGATGTATAGTTGAGCGTTTAAAAAAAATGGCACCGCTACCGGGGAGTGGTGTTTAGAATTATCTTATTGAATTATAGCTGTGATATAATCTTGTTTGTAGTTGAATTGACTTACTTTGTTTTGTGTTTGTTGTTGGTTGTTTGTGAACAGGTGATGAAATAAGTGTGAACGGAAGTAACAGTAGCCAACTTGGATACCAAAATAACATTGGCAATCTGAATGATGTCAATGAAGGAGTTCAATTGGATGGCGTAGGTTCTATTCATTTACCTCAGGTTGTGGGCAATGTTCTATTCCACGTGCCTAGCACGATGTTGCATTTATTGCAAATGAAAGGACTATTCGGAGGGCTAGCTCATGAGGACCCCCATGATCATATTCAGAACTTTGTGGACGTATGTGGTCCATTCTCATTCAAAAACATCTTACAAGAGTCAGTCCGTCTCCGGTTGTTTCCTTTTCGTATGATGGGGGAAGCGAAAAAATGATTAGGTGATCTACTGAGGGATTCTATTACGTCTTGGGACAAACTTACCGAGGCATTCTACATAAGGTTTTTCCCTTCTTCAAGGATGATGGCATTGAGAGACAATATTCAGGGCTTTAAACGTTTAGAGGGTGAATCAATCCATGAGATGTGGCTCAGATTTTAGAAGTTGTTGCTTCAATGTACGACTCACGGGCTTCCAAACAACGCGTTGTTACAATACTTCTACTTGAGTCTAGACTCAGTGAATAAAGGTGTGGTTGATCAACTTGTCCAAGAAGGTATTATGCAGCAACCTTTTAAGATAGCGTCGACGCTCCTTGATGGGATGATGAAGATAAACCGAGCGTGGTATACTCGGGAGGATCAGGTGTCTCCTTTGACTTTTAGGATGACAAAGGAGCAAATAGAAAATGACCAAGAGAGGGACCAAAATATGGCCAAAATGATGACCCAATTGGATATTTTGTCAAAAAATGTAATGGTAGTGGTTCTAAAGCTATCAACGATGTTAGTGTTAGTGGGAAGAGTCTCGATGATGCACACTTTGAGGCTCAATATAATGAGGAAGTGAGTATTCTAGTAAATCAGGGAGGAGGATTCCGCTAAAATTATCCCAGGCCAGGTGGAAACCAAGGTTGGAATAGAGACCATGATGAAGGTTGGAAGGACCGAGATAGGGAGTGGCGTGACCGTGGTAGAAACTGGAGGGAGCGTGATGGAGACAAAGAGAGATACCTTCCTCCCCATGAGCATCAAAAGCCAAAAGAGCAAATGGCTTACCCGAAGAGTTTCCAAACTGAAGATATGCTTGCACGCATTCTCAATAAGGTAGAAGGGTCGGACAAAGTGCCTAAGGAAATGAAAGAGGACATCTCCACTTTAAATCAGACTGTCACCTCTCACTCGGTGTCCATTAAGCAACTGGAAATGCAAATGGGCCAAATATCATCTCACTTGAACCCAAGGCAAAAAGGGGGCCTACCAAGTGACACCATGGCCAATCCCAAGAATGAATCTGGAATGAGTATCCTCGTTGTGCCACGACGTTAAATAAGGCGCTTCTTGGGAGGAACCCAAGTTCTTAAGCTTTTAATATTGTTGTTTGAATAATGGGTGTTGAATGTGCAGGTTAAAAAGTCAAAATTTTAGGAAAATGAGCAGTTAGGTGAGCCCAAGACCCGTCGGTGACTCACCAAACAGGTCGGCGAGCCTGACTTGGATCGCCGTTTGAACCTTCTAGCTATCTAGAGGTTCTGTAAAACTCAGCGGGCCCAAGTACCATTCGGCGCATCGCCGAATGGGTCGGCGATGCATGTGACTTCGCCGATGAGCGCACGAACTGAAGGGTCACAAAAGAGGCTGAACCATTTTTAAATTCAAAACTATCCCTCATTTTATACTTTTCAACTTCTATACTTTTACAACCACATATTTTCATATTTTCGTACTAGTTTTTCTTGTTTTTCGTATGGGATCAATTACTTCGAGAGGATTTTAGGATACTTTGCTAGCCTAGAATTTTAATCATCTACTTCTAAGGTTGGTTACCCAAACCCCGTCATTACATTTTGGTAAACTCAAATGCATGATCATTGCCTGGTTTTTTATATTGTGTGTTGTTGATCTGTTGAATGTTTATTGATGATGAATGCGCGTATCTTGTTTCATTTTGTGTTAATTAGCCGTAAATTGTGAAATCCCACGTATTAGCATGATAAATTATGTGGGTCGTGTTGATTATGTGTTGGATCTAGTGTGGGTGAAGTCTGAGTAACCCCAAATTGTGCCGATTGTCGTATTTTTCTCAATGATAGAGCGGTTGACGTCATTCTTAAGGGCAAAAGACGTCAATTGGCCAATTTTGGCCATATCGGGGGAAGTCTAAGTACTCTGAGGTCATGGGTTGTATGGGTCTGGGCTCAATTGCATGGAATAATGGTTTAATTTTGTTTTCATGGGCTTCTAGTGAGAAATTAAAGGTTGGGGTCAAAATCTGGCAGGTTGGACTATTCAGCAAGCTGGGTCGAGCTCACCGTGTGGTTCGGCGGTTTACCTAAAGACCCCTTGATCACCTTTTTATTCTTTATTTTTGTGCTTCGTGTTCTGTATCATTCGGCGATATGCTTGAACTCACCGAATGCCCCTTCTGATCGCCCTTCTACACCCCAATTTTCTTAAATTATTCTATAACTTTTGGCGAGCTACTTCTAGTTTGCCGAATGGTGTCGGTGATTCACCGAAAAGCCCTGGACATCACCGTCTGGTTTTGATTTTTGGCTACTTTTTTTCTATAACATTCGGCAAGCCCGACTTGGCTCGCCGAATGGGTTCGACGACTCGCCAAATGGTTCGGCGAGTCTTTCTGCAACTGTTACACTTTGATTTCTTATAAACTACGTCTAATGTTTTTAACATTGTTTTGCAGGTATGGCTAGACCTAAAGTCCCAGGGAGAAATCAATCGGCCCAGAAGCGGGCTAGATGCATTGTGATCAACGAGGGGGCTACACCCTCCCGGAAACCACCGACTAATCTTCCTCCAACACGGGGAAAGGTAAAGGGAAGGGTCCCGTACAACCCACACCAGCAGAGAGGAGCTCCAATAGCGAGGGAATCTATGCCACTCACCTCACTACTTTTGAGAATGAGGGTCAGTCAGGAGACAGTTCTCTGGCCTCCATTTCTAAGCCGGAAGATGACCAACGCCTACAGTCTAGGAAAGCGGAGCTACGCTCCAAAGCTATAAATGATCCAGATTGGATCCCAGTGCCTCCTCCACCTCCAGCTCAGGTATTAGAGCAGGCTCCCCCACCAATTCAGGCTCCTCCACCCCGGTCAATCAACAGATTAAAGGCCGAGGGTTTGAGGACCATTCTTGAAGAAAAGAGGTTGTCTACTGACGGTGTGGTAGACCGGTACCCAGATGTGTGGAACACCATAAAGTTCCACAAGTTTGAGATATTCACAACGCCCCAAGGCCCTTACATTCCTACATGGGTCCGGGAGTTTTACTCAGCATACGGGGATATTCTATAGGTGGCCACGGAGGCATCGCTTCGCGACACTTCCATGATTGGTTCTAGTTGTTCTAAGCCCTCGGAGGAGGTCACTACACAACCTTCTGGATTCAGAGTTGAGTAGGGCAGTGATGCCTGGGTTGAGGCCACACCAGTGACCAAAAGTTCTCCTCAGGCTTAGCCTGACAGGGGGATCCTTACACCTCTCCATTTTATTTTTCAGTTTTTCTTAGCATTGAAGACACTATTTGTTTCTTTTTGGCGGGGTGAAGGTATATAGCTACCTACCCTTTTGGTTGTATTTTTTCTATTTTGATATAATTTGTTATTTTTATTTAGGCTGAAATTATAACTTCTTCATTTTGTTTTAGTAGTGTAATGATGCTTTGGTTATGATTCATTGGCCTCCCTTTTAATTGCTTAAAATTAAATGTTGGTTAATGTTCTCTTGTACATTTGAGTGTCGATTGTGGCCCATATCGATGACCCTAATAGTGCTCTTGATGAACGATATGTTTGTGTGAGTCCAACAAGGTAATTTGAGTTGCATAAGTCTAGTGTGAACTCTCAACATCTCACTGTGACTAGTCGAATTTCAAGTGTGAATCTTTCAATGACCGTTGCATGCGAGCTTAACTTATAGAGTTGTGATCAATGAATTGTGTTTGGATGCCATGGGTGGTGAGGTTTACTTTAAAAGTGTGCATGATGATACCTAGAACTTGCCCCGTTGGTCAAATTTATTAGCATTGGTGAATGAAAGAAATGATCTTAGGCATGAATTTTTAGAGTGAACCTAATTGCTATACCTTTGTGTTACCACCTTATGAGTGTGTGAATCTATCTTGGCACCATTTGAGCCTAACCTTTTCTTTGGATGAAACATTAACACAAATCTTTAAATCGGTTGTTGAAATCACTGTGTCCTTCCCACCTATAACCTTCATAGAGCATTGGTTTGTTTGAATAGCCAACTTAGGCCAAGAACCTAAGTTGGGGGTGTGGTAGGAATGAGGAATGAAATCGAGGAAGAAGTTCGTGAAGTTCATCTTTGGAAATTAGTGATGAAAAAGATGGGACCCGTCCATATATAAAAATAACAAAAAATTGTGAAAGAAAAGAGAAGAAAGAAAAGAAATGAATAATTTGTATCTGTTGTGCATTGTTGTGGAAATAAAAGGGGGTATCCGATGAGCTATACCAATTTTTTTGTGTTTTATGAATAGGCCAATGATGAGTTGTGAATATGAAAAGAATGATAGAAAAGGAAAAGAAGTGAAATTTAAGCCATGCTTCATGAAGGTAGAGTCACTAAACCGAAATTATCATACCCTTACCCTCAACCCAATTACAAGCTTTGAAAGACCTTTGTGATCTTGCATAAGCCAAGTGTTGTGTTGGTTGAAAAATATGGGCAAGCCTATCGGTAAAACCATGCATTTTTTTCTCATTGGTAGTGTGAGAGTTGATTTCGATTCCTTAATTTTAGTCCTTAATTGGCTTTGTGAGAGCCTGGAATCATTCTTGATGTGAGGGCATTCAAATACTTTTGTTGGGCATAAATTTGCATTGGAAGTAAGCATTTGTGAGCATGAACTCTAATTGATTATAGCTAGTCATAGTTTGAAACTTTGAGTGCACAATTAAACAGTGCATGTTTAGATTGAACCGTGTGTGCACGTTCATGTTGAGTCTCAAGGAGCACTGCTTGTAGACATCCCCGTTGACCTGATTGATCTTGTGTCTTACTTGAGGACAAGAAAAAGTTTAAGTTCGGGGTGTTGATGAGTAAGGAATTTTGACTCATCTAGGGCTTGTTATCTCATGAATTAGTGTCCTCAATGCCTATTTTGTGTTCATAGCTGATGTTAAATTGTTTATGTACAGCCGTGAAGGCTTAAGAACATGGAAAGGACATTACATTGTAAAAAGAAGCGAAAAAGTTGGAAAAGTTGAAGAAAAGTAAGGCTCGAGCTCGCAAAAGTCACTCGGTGACTCGCTGAGTGAGATTTATGCTCTCCAAAAGATCCAGCGAGTTTGGCTCATAAACTAATCCAACTCAGAGAACTGAAGTGCAAATTGGTGCATCGCCGAATGAAACGGCGAGCTCTACTCAGATCGCCTAAAAGAACAGAATAAATGAAGAAGGAAGTCAAGTCCAATCAGTGAGAAAGGATCCAAACGGCGAGTCGCTGAAGCCATTCGGCGACATCAATTGGGTTCGCCAACTGAGACGTCAAGAAATCAAAAATTTAAGCAGAAATTTGGCGATAAGACCTACCCATCGGTGGTTTGCTGAGTCATTCGGTTAACCCGACTAATGTCGGCGACTTGGTCGCAGGCTGAAATTTTGGGAAGTTTTTGTAAACATATAAATTGGTTTTTGAAGCATGAGAAGGAGATAATTTTGACTTTACATAATTTTCACATTACTGAATATTCTCTGGGAGAGTTTGAGCTAGGATATTGAGGTTTTAGGGTTTTGTTTTTAATTTTTGGCATTGACTTTTGAAGATTTTGTCATTCTAATGGAGCATCTTTTTGGTAACTATTACTTACTTTTTATTATGCTTGGCTAAACCCCCTTTTTCCTTAGGAGTATGAATATGTAATCGAATACACAAATTAGCTTGTGGGTATTATTAATTGTTTAATTAAATGTTGTTTTGAATTGGCTTCAGTTATTTACTCATGTTTCCACTTATTGATTGAAGTTGCGAATTCAGTTCTAGCTTTAGCTCTCTATGCTTTCTTGTGAAAGTTGCTTAGGGTGGAGTATATGATTGATAGTTGTATTGACTCTTGTATTTAAAACTCAACTTGATAAAGTTGGTTAAATTAAGGATTTGGGTTGCTTTGCATCGTTAAGCTTGTTAAGGAACGAAAGAACTTGCTTGAAACATAATAGCTGATTGAAAAATGGTTGTTATAGTTACAATCCATCCTACCAATTGAGATTCAACGGCTTAAAGCAATTAGTTATTACTCATTAGCCAAATTAGTATTCGATTGCGCACACTCCTAAGGTCCCCCTCTCTACTTGTTGAAACCCCGCTTTTATTGTCTTGGTTAACAATTGATTACTAAACTCTCTTGATAATCGGAAATTATTGATATACATTATGTTGCGTTTTATTTATTTCATTTCTACAAGAAGTTAGTACACTTTCATACTTCCTATTTTAATTCATTTCCATACCATTCCTCGTGGGATCGACCCCAACTCACCGTTGGATTTATACTTGTTAACGACCGCTTACGCCTTGAATCATAAGAGGTATAGCTGAGCTTTATCAGAACACCAGGTAAATAATCGGGGAATACTTCTGGAAACTCTTTAACAATGGGAACAGACTCAAGAGTACGGTTTTCGGAATCCATGTCCCTAACCCGAACAAGGTTGATTATGCAACCCTTTGAAATCATCTTACTAGATTCAAGACAAGAAACATACTGACTCTTAAGCATAGAATTTCCCTCTTTCCACTCTAGGATGGGTTCATTTGGAAACGGAAACTTGACTACACAGGTTCATTAACAACGGGGACCGACTCAGGAGTACGGGTTTCGTAATCCATATCCCTAACCCGAACAAGGTTGAATATGCAACCCTTGGAAATCATCTTACTATATTTAAGGCAAGAAACAAACTGACTGTTAAGCATAGAATTTCCCTCTTTCCACTCTAGGATGGGTTTATTTGGAAACTGAAACTTGACTACACGGGTTCTACAATTGATAGAAGCATAACATGAATGCAGCCAGTCCATACCAAGGATAACATCAAAATCTAGCATATCAAGCTCTAGAAGATCTACATGAGTGACTCTATGGGACAAAGAGACGGGACACTTTCTATAGATCCTCTTAGCAACAATAGAATCACCAACATGAGTAGAGACAGAAAAAGGATCTAACAACACATCCGGAAGAATATCAAACCTCATAGAGACATATGGTGTCACAAAACACAAGGTAGCACAGGGATCAAGTAAAGCATAAACATCAAGTTGGAAGACTTTTAACATACCGGTAACCATATCGGGAGAACCCTCTTTCTCATGACCAGTCTGAAGTGCATGAAATTTGTTTTGTTTTGACTCCCACTAGAACCAGACGAAGGATTAGGTTTAGCCCATCGATGATTATCTCTTTCATTGTTAGAAATTGAGGGACAATCCATTATTTTTTGATCCGTCTTACCACAACCAAAGCATGCATTAGAACATGCTAGACATCTACCCTCATGTTTCTTTCCACACTTAGCACAAGTAGGCAATGAAGATCAACTACCGTTCCCGCCTTGAGGCTTAGGGTTAGGCACCCTATCTTTGTTGAACTTAGGAGGAGCATTTGAAGAACCTTGACCAGAAAACCTTTGTCGAAACTTAGAATGACCACGTCCATCGGACCTTGAATGTGAAAAGTCACCATCAATGTTCCTTGCCTTCTTCACCTCCATAGATCTTTCCTTAAGTTTCTCCTCTTTAATTTGTTGGGCATGAACCATGAGACGAGAAATGTCCATATCATTGATAAGCATAGCGGTACAACATTCCTTAAACACCCTCTCGGATACAGACAAAACACACTTACTCATTCTTGCCCTAGGATCGACAATCATAGTAGGAGCATATCGAGACAATTGTGTGAACTTCAAAGCATATTCCTTCACACTTATACTTCTTTGACGTAGGTTGATGAATTCAAGTACCTTTGCCTCCCTCATCTCAAGGGGAAAGAACCTATAAAGAAAAGCAACTTTGAACTTTTCCCAATTGAGAGGACCTGCATGAACTTCCCTCACTCATTTTCATTGGTTGAACCATACTTGAGCAACACCCTTAAGTTGATAAGCGGCCAATTCTGCATTTCCACCGGTGTGACTCCCATGATCATCAAAACCTTTTACAGTTCATCAATGAACTCTGGAGGATCCCCCTTAACCTTAAAACCATGGAATTTTGGAGGATTCATTCTAGTGAAGTCTCTCACTGTAGTTGCCGCCCTACCCACATTTGGGTTCATGGGGACCGCAACCTCCCTATTTGCTTGAGCAATCATGGCTTGAGCCAACACTTGAAAAGCATCCCTAAACACATCATTAGTCACTTGTTCAGCAAAAGGGTCGACTAGAACTTGAGGAGCTTGAGGAGGAGCTTCTCGTTCCACATTCTCTCCCGCATTCCTTCTAGAATATGCCCTTCGAGTGGCCATGTCCTATAGAGCATCAGATAAGGATTAGGAGAGAAACATTATAGAGTTAAACTCTATCACACGACTTTAGAGTAATGAATGATGTGGAGTTTCTTAAACATCTTATAGCCTCTCATTCATAAATATTGTGCGCTTCACATTCATGAAGAAGACTCTACTCGACGTGGCTTATGACACTTCCTAGGACCTTTCTAAACCTTGTGTTCTGCATACCAAATTTTTCATAACCCAAGGTAGACCCTAGGTGTAACATGGCGTATAGGACCCTCAAAGGCCCTACACAAACCGCTTAGCATACATAAACAAGATAATAGAAAATCAAGAGAATTTAATAGACAATTCAAACCATAAAGATTTTTGAAAAAAGAAACGGAAATCTACGTAGTCTCAAAATTGATCTAATACATAAGGAGTGATCGGGACGTAACTCGTACATCACATACAAAACTGAAATGTAAAGACATAATGAAATAAAGGTTGGGTCTCGAAAAATGAGGACTCATAAATCTTCAATATCTACTATGTGATCCTTAGCCACGGAGAAGCGAATCTGGAGCATCGGACCGTACATTTGGGAGAATGTAGGCAAAAGTATGCGTTAGTACAAAAATGTACCAAGCATGATAGCAATGCATAAAAATATGAAATCATGCTAAAAAGGACCTTTTCATGATATGCAATGACAAAACTAAGACAAGAAATAAAAGAGTTAGAGAACATAAGTCATAAAAATATGGTCAATGCAAGCTAAAATCTTGGAAACATTTATGAGATACTTCTTGAAGTAACCTTGATTCATTAGTGCAGGAGATTTACCTTTAATCGACATTTAAGACCTCGTGATCTATCAACATGCAATCCGGTGTCTAGCCCACACCGAAAGAGTTGTTCTCACTTGTCAAGGTAAGAAGCATGAACTCGTAGCTTACGTGGATCCACTAGCTAATGTGTATCTAGACAACCTATGGTGGAACATAGTTTATGGGATATGGGTAATCATCACTTGTCCACTCGGTGCTAAGCATAATTCCCACAGAATATTCATCTTATCAGTAAGGGACATGGGTAATAGCCTCTTGTATTTTCAGTAGAGGACATGGGTAATCACTGCTTGCGTCATCATTAGAATAGCTCCTTAACTTTGATTCATTTTCGGTGAGAAAACCATTCAACCATAGAATCCTTTATGTGAGAAAACCTTTCACATTCATCTACTAAGTAATTATGTGAGAAATCATTTCACAACAATCAACCAACAACAACATCATTTATGCTTTACTCTAAAAGCAACTTATATAATATTTTATCAATTTCATACGAACATGCATATTTCCATATTTTACCTTTCATAGTACAAAACCCACTTTTAATCATCAAAATCTAGGAAATATGGGTTAAGCATGGGTTCATGGGGATTCATCTTTTAAACATGGAATTATCTCAATTCATGCATAATAGATCATAAAACAATCAAATAAATCAACAATGAAAGGAACCCATGATATGGAAGAAAACCCTAACTTCAATTGGAGATTTCTAACTCAAAAATTGGAAAATTTAGGAACTCTATGGAGGAAAGGTCTGCATAGATGAGGACTATCATACCTTAATTTCAAAAGCTTGGATTCAATGGTGGAATTGGAGACTTGACTTGAAAACCCTAGTCTTCTTCTTCAAGCTTCTAGAGAGAGAAATATTGGAGAGGATGAACTTGTTCTTCTTTTAGGAATTTGACAAAATGAATTTAATTAGGAGATTTTGGGGGTTAAAACATTTATATAGGGCTCCTAATAGAGGGTAAACAGATATAGTATTTGGTTAGAATAATTAGAAAAAGACCCAAAAGCCCTTCTTAAAATAACTGCTAACCCCGTCGATGGAGGGGACCTACGGTCCGTGGGTCCACCAATGGACCGTCCTGTTCGACCATTGATGGGTTAGGAAACTTGTTGTTTGGTCCTTCAAACGATGGAACCCATGTACGGTCCGTACATGGCCTCCGTGGTCCAGCATAATTCTTCTTAAAATCCCACTAAGTCTGAGACTCACCTATGAGACTTACCTACGACTCGTAGATAGGAAGACGAGGATCACATGCCCGGAATATAGGTGCAAATGAGACTCAATTCGAACCTCAAATGGCCAAAACACAACACTTTCAAGTTTAACATTCAAGGAATTTGAGGTCGAAAACAAGATAGAATTACGAAATTAAAGGAATAAAAGTGTAGAGAAGAAGGAAAGGAAGAAAATTACCTTTGAAGCATAGAAAATTGTCAAGAATTGCACCAAATCGCCTTTAGCCAAGCCCACAAAGAGATAGGTTCTTTTTGAAGAAGAAAGGTTGAACGTTGGAATTTAATCCCAGCGATTTTCTCAAAAGAAGACATTTGTTCACTTAAGCGGCCAAATTTTCACGCAAGCGGCCAAATGTTCGCATACGCGAAACCCCGCCTAAAGAGGCGCCCTTCGCTTATGCAACCCCTGCCTCCTTGGTGTCCTTCGTTTAAGCGACACCTTGATCGCTAATGCAGACTTTGCTTCAGCGACCAAAAGGCCACTTAAGCCGTCATACCAAACACCAGACTCGACGTTCCAGAGCTAACCGCACTGATGGAATTTGATTCCGAGCATGTTTACCAAGAAAGCATCCCCAAGTTCCATTTTGAGCAAAACTCAAAAGCCAAAACACTTAATTGCACCAACTCCAAACGAAAACCCAAACCAATCAACACTTTAGACCAAAATGGCCCTTCTTGAGGTGATGGAACTAATAGAATTCCGATCCGACATCAGAATCTCGGAATGTTGACTAATCTCAACTCCTCCAAGCTAAAACCTTCCATAAATCAAAACTCACACAAAATTCCACCAAACACCTCGGGGAGTATGCCACCTAGCGCAGCACCACACACAAGCTACACAGAAGCTACGGGAAGGCACAAAAGGGAATTGCACCACACACAGAAAAGGATATTGAATTCCAACTTTTCATCTAAAGTCTCTGATCAGTGTGGATGAAAGTTCACTAAATCGTTATATAAAATCCATTTCCAGATCTAAAACTGGGTTGTAGTCTCTTTCACGAACCCAGTCCTAAGAGAAATATCTAAATGTTTCATTATATAAAATATAAATTAAAATATATGTTACATATACAAATTTCTTTGGTATGGATTGATATTTTTATATTCATTTTTGTAAAATTTAAAACATACCAAAAAATTCGGTTTAGTTATAACTTGTCACATGCCAATCTAAGGGACACGCAACTGACACTTTATACCTTATTAAACAGAGCTAGCCATTGAAACATAACTAATAGGAAACAACTAGGGCCGAAAAGGACATATAGCATAACGAGTAAAATAGTATGTTTGGAGTTGCGGTCATTACCAAAGTAAGAATAATATAAAGAAAGGGATATCAAGACAATATCAACTGGTAAAACATGAAATCCAACGCATCTTGACACATATATACATACTAAGCTGAGCAGTGGTGAAGCTAGGATTTTTATTAAGGGTTGTCAAAATATTAAGGAAAAAGATAAATGTTGTTGTCAAGGATTGAACACACAACCTCAAACAACTTTTTCAACCCCATAAACACTACATAATATCTTCAAATAATCCAAAATAATATTTCCATAAAGCCTCTATGAGTACTATACATCAAGTAGTCAGGAAAAGGTCTCGCGCCGGTACACTAACAGTTTGTAGTTACTTGTTTAACTTTGATTTTTGGAATTGACCATATGATTCTACCAGTACACGGTGTTTTTGTACTAATACTACACTTGTTCTTTCGTTTTCCACTACAAAATATATTCATGCGATTGCTTCGAGACCTTAGTTGAGAGACACACTTGAATGTTGGAATCCAAGGATGAGCTACTCTTCCGGGCTACCATGAATTCATGTCTGTTTCTTTGTCAATATTTTTGAATACAAACACTTTAGAGTAATAGATTTCTTCTTTATATTTTCAGGGTGGCATCTGCATTCATGACTGTTTAGAATTTTGGTACAATGAGTTTCAAATTCTAACGGGTTCTAATTCCAAAATATTTTTTGACAAGAGATTGAGTTTATGGGAACTCGATCCTTTTTTTGTTTTAAACTCCTTAGTTGTCTTATTTTATTATTTTCCTTCTTAAAATTGTTTGATCGGTTATGTTGGGTTAGTAATAAGTTCTCCCATCGGAGGGTTAGTGTGAGTGCCACTCACGATGATATGGGTCGTGACACTCTATGACTTGAGACCCTTCTCCATCGAGAACCATTTCTTTACTATGGTAAACCCCGCAAACTTGGAATCCCATGCTATAACAAAGCCATGACAAGATTTCACAACCCCATTCCCAATTTTTAATTTTCACCAACTCTTAACTCACTAAAACCTATATGAGGGTACTATGGTCCTAAATATCCATAATGACGGAATATGTTGTTATAAGATTAAAGGAGTGATAATTAATTAAAAGTAATGCATGCATACCATTTTATTTCTCAATGCATATGGCATTTTTCAAGGTTTTAATTGACATCTATTCTAGTAAATAATTTATAAATCCTTTTGAAGGAATAAAACCTATCCACTAATTGGCTCCAAAATTACCAATTAAACCTTTATGTGATTGAAGCTTAATTAATGGGATAGAAGGTCAGTGAAAAATATAGAGTTATGCTCGTTCTATGACAGAATTAGGGGGCTAGCCTCCTTCTTCTTCTTCACACTTTAGTGTTATTAGTTATTTATTGCATAGTTTCTCATCATTACATGTAAATTACTATGATCTATTGCTCATTTATTTTGTATCTTGCTATTTTAATTATTTATTTTCTTTAATCGTTCATTGAATACTTTTATTTTAAGCTGAGTTTTTTTGAAATTGACCTCTTTACCCCAATTAAGGTAAGGATAAAACATGCGTACTTCTACTATCTCAAGATCTCACTTGTGGATTACACTTAGTAGATTATTGTTGTTGTAACCTCTAATCTGAATGTAATTTTAATTTTCAGAAAATAATACTACAATATTAATTATTTATCTTTATTTACAACACTTATAATATACAATTCATCTGTTTCTCAACATTTTTTAGGTACTGACAACTATTGTATAAAAATGAGAAAAAAAATATAATTTTTATGATTCAAAAATCATCAATTCTTTTATGTTTGATCTTTTAATCAGTTTAGGAAAAATATATATACATTTACCATATTATTCTAAAATATTATATATAGAACATATATATGATTCTGAATTAGAATATAATCATTATATTACCTTATAATATTTCAAAGATCTCGTCTTAGTCAAACTTTTGAACAACTTTTCATAACTTTTAAACAATGAAACAAATTATAAATGGATAAAAAAATGAGTTTGATTTTAATATCCATTTTAATTTATCAAAATCCGCAAAACACACTATAAATAGCCTCTTGCACTTTGCACCAAAGTATACCATTGAAATTAACTTGAGATAAATTTGTATTAAGAATGACCATATTTTTTAACTTTGCTCTTTGTTTCCTTCTTGTTATTTCAGGTCTGTCTTATATGTTCTTTATCCATTTTTAAAATTGAGATTTAGCGTCTTCACTTTTATGACATATATGCTATTTAAACTTTTGAGTTTTAAATTTTATATACTGATAATGTGAGGAATGTTTCATGATATATATGTGTAATTTCATTGGTTGTAATGTGATGTTTCTTTGTTTTTCAACTAACCATCTTTGAGTTTATATAGAGAGTTAATTACCTAATGTTATAGGTCAACATCACATGAATATATAAAAATTATCTATATTCATAGAATTCACAATCAATAGGTTAATTACAACTCTGACCGACTATGCATATTTCCCTCGGTTAATTTTGCATGAAAATGCCCATATAGATAGTAGTGTCATAAACTTATGATGGAAACAAATAATTCCAGTCTTTTTTTTTTTGCATGTGTGTAATGAAATGTTATTTTTCATGAATTTGATTGCAGCTGTATTGGATATTATTCAAGTGAATGCACAACACAGATGTACCGAAATTCTAAATCCAAAAAGGATGTGTTCTTTATGATTGCAAAAAGGAATGCCTTGAGAAACACAATGGGAATGGTCTTTTTTCTAGTGGTGGTACTATTGGCCAATATGTTTTACTTGTGTTTACAAGTGTAACCTTGCCGAATATAATTTTCTAAAATATTTTTTGTTAAAATAAACACAAATGATTTAGAAGTGGTCTATTTGAAGGTTGTTCTTTATTTAAGAGAATGATTTTTTTTATCCTTTTCTAACATTTATTTTTCTATGTTTTTATTTAACCATCTGAATATGAAACCTAATAATGCAACCAAACTGAATTCACACCATGTAGACTCATTAAAGAAGAGAAACATGTACTTTCCCCCAGAAAGAATCTTCATTTCAAGGAAAAATCTAGTACAATAGTTGTGGATTTCTTTGAACTTAAGTAACTTTGGTTCAAATTTTATAAGTGTGGTATGTCGATGTATTCTCTAATCTATGAGGATGAAGTTTTTTCCCTTTCCTAAACCCTTATACAGAAGTAGACCCTCGACTATTGTGAGACACATTTCCATCAAACTTTGTGAAACTCCTCAAGATGGATCCGACTTTGAAAAGACTATCAAATTCCAACTTTAATCTAAAGTCTTTGATAAGTGTGTTTAAAAATTCACTAAATTGTTATATAAAATTAGTTTTGAAACCTAAAATTGGCTTGTAGTCTTTTTCACGAACCCATGCTTCAGAGAAATATCTAAATGTGTCATAAATTAAAATTAAAACTAAAATATATTTTACATATATAAATTTCTTTGGTACGGTTTGATATTTTAGATTTATTTTTCTAAAATTTAAAGCGTACCAAATAAATCGGTGTAGTTATAACTTGTCAGGCGCCAATCTAGGGGACGCACAACTGACACTCGATACCTTCTTCAACAGAGCTAGCCATTTAAACATAATTAAAAGGAAACAATGATGGCCGACAAAGCCATATATCATAACAACTAAAATATTATGTTTGGAGCGGCAAGGTCATAACCAAAGTATGAATAATATAATGAAAGGGGCTTCAAGCTAATATCAGTTTGTAAAACTGGAAATCCAACGCATCTGGAGACATACATGCATACTAAGTTGACAAGGTTTGGAACTGAAAGTCAAAATAATCCAAAATAATAATTCCACAAAGTCAGTAGGAGTACTATACATCAAGTAGTCGGGACAAGGTCTGGCGTCGGTACACTAATAGTTTGTGTGTGAGTTTCATGAGAGAACTGGGTATGTGCATTTGTGGTCATGTGGGACATATTTCATGATTTGTAATTCAAGGATTGTAATTGGTAACTTGTAACATGTTGTACCTGTTGATATATAATATATATGGATGTGTTGGCCTGTATTACTATATTGTAGTTACTTATTAATTTTCACATTTTTGAATTTACAGTATGATTCTACCAGTACACGGTGTTTGTGTACTAATACTACACTTGTTCTTTCCTTGTCCACTACAAGATATAATAAGGCAGCAACTTCGAGACCTCAGTTCAGAGATACACTTAAATTTGTAGGACTCTAATAGGCATTAGCTCTGTACAAATGAGACCGATGAACCTAGGCTCTGAAACTAGCTTGTTACAACCCGACTCCCCGATTCATGATGGCACCTACTGAAACCCATCAGTAGGTAAGCCGACCCGTACCCACAACGACAAGTAGTGAGTACAAGGGTAGAGTTAAGAAGAAAATAATACTAACCATAAGAAAAGACAGAAACAGAAAGAAAACCCAAAACTATATACAATAGATACACTCCAAAAAGCTGGAAGTCACGTGTACAGGGTTATCTAACAAGAATAAATACAAGTACCAAAAGTAGACCACAACAAGCCATCTCAAAGGCAAAAGACAAGCTAACATATGTAAAGAAGGAGACAAGCTGATCCAGAATGCCAAGTGCTCACCCTCTTCTCTAATAACCCCATGCTGCAAATGTAACACCCCCTAAATACTAAAACCAAGATTCACATGTTGATACACCATTCCTTAATTACTACAATTTGTTTTATTCTCATTTTAGGAACTTGAAATTTTGCGATATTTGCAAATTTGCTTAACATAAATTGTGATCGTAATTTATGGGATTGTATTGGGGTATTTTCATAATATACTAATTAGAAATTACATATAACTTGAAAGGGGGGTCAGGGATATACATATAGGTATATATGTATGCATTTTGGGCAGCCAACTTCTTGTTTGGGCAGCCACCTTTTAGTGCCAGCTGTATAAGTGATAAATATCACTTTTGTAACTATGTTTTCACACCTCCTCTAGAGAAATTAGTTTTCCTTAAGTCTAAGATCCTTGAGAACATTATCTAACCCGATTTTTCTTCAAAATCATAAGAGAAAAACTTGTTCCTTTTGGCTTGAATTCGAGACACACACTTTCCTTTGGTAAGTGATGAAATCAGTTTTTGAGCGGGGTAGTTTTTAGTATTTTAAGCATATCTTGTTCTTTAGAACTCCGTTTACAGTGAATAAATATGTTTTGGAAAGCTACCAACTCCTATGTTTATGCAAAACTCTAATATAGCAGTTATGGATTAGAAATATGGGACGCAACATAGGACAAGTTCTGTCCAGATTTCGAAATTACAAATCCTGTATGTTTAACTGTTATTGTTTTGATTATATTTTTTTATACAAAATTTATTTTATGGTGATTCTTGATTATTTACAAGCTTAAGAGATTTACCTACATCTTTCATGCAGGATATAAAGTCCAGTTTTGCCGTTTTCTTTTTCAAATCTAAGTTGCGACATGAGGTACTTGGTTGGCCAGAATTACTGTTTTGGGAGCATAGTCATATTTGTACAGGCTAGGCTTACTTGTGATGATAATCCTATTTTACGTCAACATTATTGAGTTACTAGAAAGTAAAGAAGTTATTTAATTTTATTTTTAAGGTTGTATATACTCGTGTACAAGTTGAGGACCTTGATACGTTGGTTGGTCTACGGTTTGAACTCTTGAAGTTATGTTGGACTGTTTCTATGCTAAAGCACTGAGGTTTGTGTATAAACTTGTATTTACACTCTTGTTACCTTCTGGTATATTTGAATGTTTATATAGGTACCTTCGTTACCTCTTGTCACTTTGCATTGTCGTGTTGGTATCCTTTAAGACATTAAAGACACTTGTGTAACTCGCCCACTTGTACAGATTTTTTGATCACCTGAAACTCTTGTTGGGACCCTGTCCTTCTTGTTGCAGTGACTTTGTCACTATTGGCATGCCTCTTGATTCGGATCATTTGCCATCTTGACTCTGGATTTTTAGTTCATCTTAAATATGGAAGTTGCCCATTTTAAGTACGAACTAGAAAGCCATTTTTAATATGGTTCTTGGTTCTCTTTATTATTGGGTTTTGACCCTTCTTGATACAGGGCGTCTGCCCTTCTTGATACTTGATTATGCTTGGTGTGACGACATGATGTATATATTGGGTGAGCCTCGTTATTGAATCTCTTGGGAAATGGTGCTATGAGCGTTCTTGACATTTTGATCTTTAAATATCAAACTCAATACACTTGATATATTGTGTAGTTGATTTATTTATTGTGTTTCAATTGTGCTCCTCATGACTTGAGAAAGGTAGATTGGTGAATCTGAGGGCTCTGAACCTATAGTTTTTACACCACTAAGCTTTATACTTAGTGATAGTTGTTTTTATCGTAGGGAATGATCGAGAGGATGCATGAAGTTGGCCATTGGAGATGGAGATTTTGAGAGCCTTCAAGAAGATCACATTTGCATAAAGGCATCTATATTTTGTATAAACCTTGGGACTTGTACATGATCTATGTGTTGTACATTTACATAAAATTTAGAAGGCTGATTTGATCATGTCACCATGGGTTATAGTATAAGTATGACTACATGTTCTGTTGTTTTGGGGTGGGTAAATCCAAGTCTTGTAATATACTAAATTTACTATTTGTTTTGAACATTTGTGTGAAGCATGAACCGACTAATTTTGGTACTCGGAAGTTTGTAATATTTTTTATATCATTTGTAAGTGTGGGGATAATATATGCATGAAAATCTCGTAAGTTATTTGCTTATATTATTTTGGAAGGGTTCTTCCACCATAATTTAAAATTCTACGCAGTTTAAATTTGACATCAGATAAATATTTAAATAGGCAGGATTCACATCCTTATCTATTTTTTCTTTATGAACCTAATTCCTCTACTAGGTCATAATAAATATGTCGTACGTTAATGTGTTTTAAATGTTGCAAGTATTATATTAGATTTCTTCTTAAATGATAGTATCCTTCTGAAAGGGTCTCTTCATGTGTTGGTATCAAAGCCTAGATTGTTGGTTCTAGGACTTTTGCTGTGAATTACTTGTATACTTGTTTCACTTTCGAAAAGGTTCTGGTTACATTATTTGTTCGCTTACATGGTTTATAATATTTTTATCGCATGTAGAGTGCATATGCATCAAGTACATGTCCCTAATGCAATGTGATCTTCCCTTTTGAACGAATTAAGTTATGCCCTCTTCTTCTAACAGACCTATGGAAGCTGCTTGTGAAGGTTCGGGTACCTCTATTTCCCAACCTCATGCACTGGAAGGGGTTGTAGAACAGTTCTCGCATCAATATGTTCCCCACACTAGTGGGTCTGAAGTGGGAAACCATCAAGGTGGAGGAGCTGGTCCGCATCCTCACATGACTCGTAGTACCCAAGCCATGAATCCTCCTTTCCAACAAATGGTTGAATTCTTCCACAACATGGTTGAATCGATGCATTATCCCAACATGATTAACTTTGAGAAAATGAGGAAAATGGATGAATTGGAGTTTGAAGGGACTGTTGATCCCACTGATGCTGAACAATGGCTGGAGAGCATAGAGAGGGTGTTTGAGCAGTTGGAGTGTCCAGAAGTTGCCAAATTTAAGTATGCTATTTCACTATTACTAAAGGATGGTTAAGATTTGTGGGTAAGTGTTCCGAATGCCAAGGTAAAACCTCCAGTTCTTACTTGGGATGATTTTCTTAAGGAATTTCGTATGAAGTGTGTCCCACCTGCTTATTGTGATGCAAAGAAAAAAGAGTTTCTGAATTTAAGGCTACGAGGCATGTCTATTGTTGAGTATCAACAGAAGTTTCTAAGACTCTCTCGTTATGCTAGAGGTATTATTAAAGAGACAAAACACAAGTGCGGGGGATTTGAAGATGGTTTGAATGATTCCATTAGGAAGAATGTGGTGATCCTGCAACATGAGAACTTTTGTAAGTTAGTGTCTGCTGATTTTACTTGTGAACGACTTGATAAAGAAGAATCTAGAAGAAATGAAAGCAAATTCCGAAAGCCTAGATCAGATAATGAATGATTCCATTAGGAAGGTTTAATGATTCTAAGGCTGGTAGTGTTAACAGTCCACCTAAACAAAAGAAAAATAGATCAGATTTTTCTATAGCCAAGCCTCGCGTTCCCACTTGTCCATAATGTGGAAAGAATTGTCACGCCCAAGGCTACCCCCTTGACGTAACACGGAACCTAGAATCACGAGTGACCCTAAGCTAATCCTGAGTCTGGCATATCATAAGAATACTGAAAACAACTAAGTAAAGCATGAAATATGTGGAAACTAAATCAATAAATATCTAATGTGGGGAAAAAACCCAAAGCATCTGAATATATATAACATATTAAGAGTTTAGTCATAACTGAAACAACCACTTAACAACTAAGGCTGAATCTACTACTGTCTGAAAAGCTTCTAACTGAGTTGAGTTTCAGGGACATGCCCCCAGCTAACTCTAACAAAACTTAAACAAAAAATAATGACTAAAATGAAAGCATGTCTATTGTCCTCAAAATATGAGGACTCACCACTGAAGCTGCTGAAGTCAAACCAAGAATCGATCTAAGTGTGATCTGGATGCTAAATGCCTGAACCTACACCATGAAAGGATGTAGCGCAGAGTATGCGTTAGCACTTGGAATGTACTGAGCATGCAGGATATAGATATACTAAGCTGAACAAATATATATGAGCTGAACAAAGCATAACTGAGCAATGACATAATCTGAGAAGAGAAATAGATATTTACTGAAGTATAACTGAAAGATAAACTAAATGCAATGACCAAGTACTAATCATGAAGATAACATGTTGAACTGTATACTGAAGTAACTGCTGAAAACCTGGTCAATGGACTAAGAGTTTGACTGTGGGGGCTACTATTAACTGACATAAACCACGTGAGGCAAACGTCGAGTTCAATGTATACGCCCCATCGAGAGGACCCAATATACCTTGCCAGGGGTATATAGGCATGACTGTTAGATATATGTGCCCCATCCAGAGGACCCAATATACCTTGCCAGGGGTATAAATCCATGAATGTGGCATGATCACTAAAGCTGATGCCCAATGGAGAGGACTTCTGAACCTATGTTGGCACGTAGTTCTGGGACTTTGAGGGTACGCTGAACCCTAGTCCAACCCGGTGCTAAGTCTACTCCCAACTGAATTGATATGAAGCTAAAATGCACTAACATACTGAATAGCTCAAAATACTGACATGCTAACTGAGAATGCAACATTTATATACTGGGAATGTGACATTCGAAATTTGGAGCATGATTCTGTTTAACTAACCTAGTAAGTATAATTTCTGAACTAAGACAATTTACACAAACTAGGGTTCTGAGTTTGATAGAGGGAATTATGAAAACTTTTCAACAAACATGTTATTTCGATTAAGGATACTACAACAACTGAATCACAACAAATCTCCAAGCTTTTAGAAACCCTAGGTCTAAACAAGCTATGTAGAATTAAGGAACTTACTAAATTCTAGGGACCTAGTGGATGAAAGGAATCCACTAGTGAAATCCCGCATACCTGTTGATGAAATCTACAGAGAAATTCTTCGAATTTCGGGGTTGAACCGTGAAGAACACTGCTGCTTGTTCTTGAAAGAAAGTGGCACTTCTTTCTCTTCTTTTGGTTCTAACTTGGATGCTTTTTTGAGAATGAGGGTTATGGGTTAGTCTAACTAGGTTATTAGGCTTAGACTGAGTAAAAAGACGTATTTTAGGAATTAAACGACGTAGTTTAAGTGCCCAACGCATTGGGGAATAGACCACAATGACCTTGACTTAAACTGACGAGTGTCATCTACTATAGGACTAACGGGCCATCGTTTGAACTACCAACCATCGACTGGGTCATGGTTCACGCTCTACCCGACAGGGCTTCACTAAAACGAGCATAACTTTTTACTCTGAGCTTGGACTTCAGCAAACTTGGTGGCGTTGGAAAGAGGATTCAATTATATTTAATTTGATAGGTCATGGTCCACCTAATTCATTTTGTACTAAAAGATATGACCGTTTGAAGTTGACCCAACAACCATTTTCCTTTAAATAATTGCTGACCTCACCTACGGTCCGTAGGTCCAACCAAGGACCGTACTGGTCGACCGTGGGTGGGATCAGAGACCATCAAATTTTGGACCCTAATGACGGAACCCACCTAAGGTCCTTGGGTCCATCAACGGACCGTGGACAAAGGTCGTAGGTGTCATCTTTAGATCCTGAATTTTCTCTAAGTCTGGGACTGCACCACGGGATCCACCTACGGTGCGTGGTCTGACACACGGTCCATCGGTGTCTTCTGTTGGTTCTAACACCAGATCCTGAGAAGCTGTATTTTTTCATCTTCTCAAATCGGAGGTGTTACAATATCTCTCCCTTGGCAACATTCGTCCTCGAATGAAATCTAAACAAGCTTAGTATGGAGGGAAGGAGCTGAAATCCCTACCACTAAGTACTAGAAACTGATATCTAACAGAACTGAGTTCCAAGAACATGCAAATATGCTGAAATGCAAGAATAACTGAGGGAACAAGATACTGAGACTGAAATACTGAAGAGTAAACTAAGAGACTTGAGAGGAACTATTACCTCAAGCTAAAACGAAATCTGAAGGAAAAAGGTGAGGATACTTGGCCATCATGGCTGCTTCTGCTTCCCAAGTGGCTCCCTCTACGGACTGAGTCCTCCACAAAACCTTTACTGAAGCGACTTCCTTATTTCTCAACCTACGAACCTGATAGTCGAGAATTTCAACTGCACCTCTTCATAAGTGATACTATCCTTCACAGCCACACTCTCTAATGGTACTATCGATGACGCATCACCCACACATATCTTCAACAAGGAAATGTGAAAGACTGGTTGGACCGCTGCTAGTTCTACGGGCAACTGTAACTCATAAGCCACATTACCAACCCTTTTCAGGATTTCGTAAGGACTTACATATATGGGACTGAGCTTCCCTTTCTTGCCAAATCTCACCACCCTCTTCATAGGTGACACCTTCAGGAAAACCCAATTATCAATTTCGAACTCTATGTCCCTTTTCCTCACATCTGCATAGGAATTCTGACGACTATGGGCTGTCTTTAGTCTATCTCTGATGAGTTGAACTTTCTCCATAGCCTCAAGAACCGAATTTGTCCCAATCAAGGCTGCTTCACCTATTTCGAACCAACCAATTGGGGACCTGCATCTACGCCCATATAGTGCCTCATACGGGGCCATCTGAATATCAGAATGAAACCTATTATTATAGGCGAACTCTATGAGAGGTAGGTGATCATCCCAACTACCCTTGAAATCGATCACCCAAGCTCTCAACATATCCTCTAAGGTCACAATGGTACGCTATGCCAGACCATCCGTCTGTGGATGAAATGTTGTATTGATATTTACTTGAGTACCACGACTTTTCTGAAATGATTTCAAAAAATGAGAGGTAAACAGAGGACCTCTATCTGATATGAAAGAAAAGGGAAACCCATGCAACCTGACTATCTCATTGATGTAGAGTTTGGCGTAGTCCTCCACTGAATCTATAGTCTTGACAACCAAGAAGTAAGCAGACTTAGTAACTCTATCCACTATCACTCAAATGGAGTCATGTTGTCTGTGAGTACGAGGTAAGCCCGTAATGAAGTCCATGTTTATCACTTCCCACATCCATGTAGGAATGTTAATCTCTTGAGTCATACCTCCTGGTTTCTGATGTTCTACCTTCACCTGTTGACAGTTAGGACACTTGGCCATAAAATCTGTTATGTCCCTCTTCATTTTGTTCCGCCAAAAGACTTCCCGTAGATCACGGTACATCTTAGTGGCACCTGGATGAATAGAATATCTGGAATTATGGGTTTCTGTAAGGATTTGCTGCCTCAACTCACCCACATTAGGAACACATACGCTACCCTGGTAACGAAGCACACCATCTCCCCATTGGGAGAAAACCTCAACTTTCTGTTGATGAACTGCACCTTTCAACTGAAGTAATATAGGACCACTGTCATGTTTTTCCTTAACCCCCGCTACCAATGAAGATTCCGATCCATTCTGAACTATCACACCACCATCTGATGTGTTCGTAAGGCAAACTCCTAAGCGAGCAAGCCGGTTAACATCTTTGACTAACTCTTTCTTTTCTTCCTAAACTTGTGCTACACTACCCATAGACAATCTGCTGAGAGAATCAGCCACTACATTGGCCTTACCAGGATGGTAAAGCACATTCATGTCATAGTCCTTGAGGAATTCAAGCCATCTCCTCTGACGAAGATTCAATTCTTTCTGGGTGAACACATACTGAAGGCTCTTATGATCTGTGAACACATCAACATGAAGACCATACAAGTAATGTCTCCAAATTTTTAGGGCGAATACTACGACTGCAAGCTCGAGGTCATGAGTCAGGTAGTTGTTCTCATGGACCTTAAGCTGTCCAGAAGCATATGTTATGACCTTACCTCACTGCATCAACACACAACTTAAGTCGACCCTTGAGGCATCACAATAAATGACAGTCATCTGAACCATCTGGTAGAGTCAAGATAGGAGTTGTAGTCAACCTAGTCTTCAGTTCTGAGAAGCTTTTCTCACACTCATCTGACCGCTGAAATTTGACCTTCTTCTGAGTCAACTTAGTCAATGGGGAAGCTATGGATGAAAATCCATCAACAAACCTCCTGTAATAACCGGCCAAACCCAAGAAACTTCTGATATCTGTTGGAGAGGTGGGTCTAGGCCATTGCTGTACTGCCTCAATTTTCTGAGAATCCACTCGGATCCCTTTGCTGGATACCACATGACAGAGGAAAGCGACGGACTGTAGCCAGAATTCACATTTGTTGAACTTAGCGAATATGTGACGATCTTTAAGAGTTTGCAGAACAACTCTCAGATGAGTAACGTGCTCTTCCTCACTCCTAGAATAAATGAGGATATCATCAATAAAGAAGATGATGAATAAGTCCAAATACTTTTTGAACACCCTGTTCATTAAATCCATGAAAGCTGCAGGAGCATTTTTTAGTCCAAAAGACATAACTACAAATTCATAGTGACCATACCGAGTCCTAAATGTTGTCTTCGGGATGTCACTATTTCTGACTCTGAGCTGATGATAGCCGGATCTAAGGTCTATCTTAGAAAATCAACTAGCACCCTGAAGTTGGTTGAACAAGTCATCAATCCTAGGCATATGATATTTGTTCTTGATTGAGACTTTGTTCAACTGAAAATAGTCAATGCACATTCTGGGAGAATCGTCTTTCTTGCACATGAACAACACTAGAGCACCCCATGGAGAGATGCTGGGTTTGATGAAGCCTTTATCTAGAAGGTCTTTCAACTATTCTTTCAATTCCTTTAGCTCAGCTGGAGCCATTCTGTAAGGAGGAATCGAAAAAGGCTGGGTATCTGGGAAGAGATCTATTCCGAAGTTGATTTCCCATTCGGGAGGAACTCCGGGAAGATCTTCTGGAAACACTTCTAGAAACTTATTTACTACTGGGACTGAATAAAGAGTTGAGGTTTCGGAGTTTGAATCGTTAGCCCGAAAAAGATGATAGATATACCCTTTAGAGATATTTTTCATGGCCATAAGGTAAGAGATAAATCGACCTATAGGCACTGAGCTACTACCCTTCCATTCTAGGAGTGGATCGTTTGGAAACATTAACCGAACGATCCTAGTTCTACAATCGACTGATGCATAACAGGAATGTAACCAATCTATGCCTAGAATGATATCGAAATCTACCATTTCTAACTCTACAAGGTCTATTGAGGTGACTTTCTGAGAAACTGTGACAGGGCAATTTCTGTATACCTGTCTAGCTATAACTGGGTCACCAACTGGAGTAGAGACTGAGAAGGGTTCTGAGAGAGTTTCTGGACTTACATCGACCCCTGCCTCAAGTTCATATATTCCTAGGCCCTAGCTTCCCTCAACTCTCTCAAGAAGAACATGTCCAGAAAAACAATTTTGAAAAGATTCCAACTCACTAGGCCTGCATTAGTACCACGAGATTCTTCCACTGTTGGTACTTATGTATAGGCCATTCCTTTCAACAAATAGGTGGCCAAATCTACACTCTGGACTGGATTGACAACCATAATGCATGTTGCCTCCTAGATGTTGTCGAGAAACTCTTGTGGATCTTATTCTGACTTAGACCCATGAAACTCCGGAGGGTTTATCCGAGTAAAGTCCCAGGTTCTTGGTGTAGTAGTGTTAGTCTGCGGCAGAGATGGGGCCACAACCTGCTGATTGACCTGGGCAGTCCTGGACTGAACAAGCACTTGGAAAGCAGCCCTGAACTCGGCATGCGTGACTTGCTCATTCAATGGCTCTTTTGGAGCTGCTGGCTGATTCCTTGTGTTAACTCTTCTGGGAGGCATTTTTATCGAAATGCGAAGAGTATGAGTTAGAATGACATTAAATAGAGTTTATACTCTATAGCATGAGTTGGAAAAGAAAGAAGTGAAGATTTTTTCTTAGAACACCTCGTAGCCTCCCCCATATAGATGTGGCGCGCTTCACACCCATGAAAGAGACTCTACTTAGTACGACTTTTAGACACCCTAGGACTCTTGAACCTAATGCTCTGATACCAAGTTTGTCATGCCCCGGGTTACCCCCTTGACGTAACACGGGACCTAGGATCACGAGTGACCCCAAGCTAACCTTGAGTCTTGCATATCATAAGCATACTGAAAATAAGTAAGTAAAGCATGAACTATGCGGAAGCTAAATTAATAAATATTTGGTATCGGGACAAAACCCAACGCATCTGAATATATATTAAATGCTAAGTAGGCATTTGGCCATGCGATACCATATCACGATATGGAATCGAGAGATGGAATCAACGTTTGGACATGCGATTTTACGCTGATTCCATATCATGAGATGTGATTTCATATTTTCCAAAAACCATGATCTGGAAATTCCATATCATGATTTGTGATATTTTTAATACAAAAATTGATCCACAAGTTTATATTTTGTTAAAACAACCCCACATTTATATCTTCTAACCATTTATTTCATATGTAAATAAAATTTATAATCACATCATTACTTTTTAAAATTTATTTTTCTCACCAACATATAGTCACTTTAACTAACACCAACCGATTGTTGAGTAATAAATTTGTTCTCTTCATTTACTCCAACACCTAATTTATTACTTCTATCATTTTGTATTTATTACAATTCAAAGTAACAATGTTGATTTGACTTCTCGGTCACATGATCGAGAAATGCAAGTTCAACGTGAGGAAATTATTCGTACTATGTGGGAGGATTATATTAAAGACTAGTACACTACAATTTATGTTTAATTTTTTTATTGAATTAAAGTTTGATGAATTAAAGTTAGATGAAACAACGACTTAAGTGGAGAACAAATAACTTTGTAATAATTTATTATGTGATTTTATAATTTTTTTATTTGGTAAGATTGAATAAAAAATTGGTGCTATTTTAATAGTTTTACAACTTATGGGACTCTTATGTTTATGAAAAAATATACAACACAAAAAATTTATATCTCATGTCCAAATAAAACTTTAATTTCATCTCATAATTCCATATTATGATATCATATCATGATACCATATCGCATGGCCAAACGGGCCCTAAGAGTTTAGTGATAACTGAAACAACTCAAGCTGAATCTACTACTATGTCTAAAAAGTCTCTAACTGAGTTGAGTTGATGGGACATTCCCCAGCCAACTCTAACAAAACTGAAACTAAAAATAATGACTAAAATAAAAACATGTCTATTGTCCTCGAAATATGAGGACTCGCCACTGAAACTGCTGAAGTCGAATTGAGAATCAATCTAAGCATGATCTGGATGCTAAGTGTCTGAACCTACATCATGAAGAATGTAGTGTAGAGTTTGCATCAGTACTTGGAATGTACTGAGCATGCATGATATAGATATACTAAGCTGAACAAATATATATGAGCTAAACAAAGCATAACTGAGCAATGACATAATCTGAGCAAAGATATAGATATGTACTGAAGTATAACTGAAAGATAAACTAAATGCAATGACAAAGTACTAATCATGAAGATAACATGCCGAACTGTATACTTAAGTAACTGGTGATAACCTGGTCAATGCACTAAGAGTCTAAATGTGGGATCTACTATTAACCGACATAAACTATGTGAGCTAAATGTGGAGTCCTCCATCGAGAGGACCCAATATACCTTGCCAAGGGTATAGAGGCATGACTATTCGATATATACGCCCCATCGATAGGACCGAATATACCTTGCCAGAGGTATAAAGGCATGAATGTGGTGTGATCACTAAAGTTGATTACCTACGGAGGGGACTTCTAAACCTACGTTGGCACGTAGTTCTGGAACTTTGAGGGTACACTGAACCCTAGTCCAACTCAGTGCTAAGTCTACTTCCAACTGATTGTATATGAAGCTAAAATGCACTAACATACAGAATAGCTCAAAATACTGACATGCTAACTGAGAATGCAACATTTATATACTGAGAATGTGACATTCAAAATATGGAGCATGATTTTGTTTAACTGACCTAGCAAGTATAATTTATGAACTAAGACAATTTACTCAAACTAGGGTTCTGAGTTTGATACAGGGAATTATGAAAATAATCCAAGAAACATGTTATTTCGATTAAGGATACTACAACAACTAAATCACAACAAATCTCTAAGGTTTAAAAACCCTAGGTCTAAACAAGTTATATAGAATCAAGCAATTGACTGAATTCTAGGGACCTAGTGGATGAAAGGAATCCACTAGTGAAATCCCACATACCTGGTGACCAAATCTACGGAGAAATCCTTTGGATTTCGGGGCTGAACATTGAAGAACACTGCTACTTGTTCTTGAAAGAAACTTGCACCTCTTTCTCTTCTTTTCGTTCTAACTTGGATGCTTTTTTGAGAATGAGGGTTCTGGGTATGTGTTACTACGTTATTAGTCATGGACTGAGTAAAATGACGTAGTTTAGGCATCAAACAATGTAGTTTATGTGCCCAATGCATAGGGGAAAGGACCAAAACAACCCTGACTTAAAACTGACGAATGTCATCTACTATAGGACTGACGGGCCGTCGTTTGAACTACCAGCAGTCGACTGGGTCGTGGTTCATGCTCTGCCTGATAGGGCTTCACTAAAATAAGCATAACGTTTTACTCAAAGCTTGGACTTTATGAAACTTGGTGGCGTTGGAAAGAGGATTTAATTATCTTTAATTTGATAAGTCATGGTCCACCTAATTCATTTTGTGCTGAAGGATATGACCATTTGAAGTTGACCCAACAACCATTTTCCTCTAAATAGCTGCTCACTCCAATTACGAACCGTACCTGTCGACCGTGGATGGGATAAGAGACCATCAAATTTCGGACCACAACGACGGAACCGTGGGTGGGATAAGAGTTCATTTCAAAATGTTTTGTTTGTCAACAAGTAAAGGAAGAACATCAGGTCCCAGTTGGTTAATTACAGCCCTTGTCGATGCCGAAACGGGAGAGAATAACTATGGACTTTATTTCTAGACTTCCTCACACTCAAAGAAATCCTGATGCAATATGGGTGATAGAGGACAGGCTAACCAAGAGTGCTTACTTCTTAACAATCACGATGGATTACTCACTTGAGCGTTTAGCCGAATTGTACATTAATGAGATTGTAAGACTACATGGGATCTTTGTGTCTATTGTATCTGATCAAGACCCAAGGCTTACATTAATATTATGGGGTAGCTTGCAGGAAGCTTTGGGTACTAAGTTAGAATTTAGCACTTCGTTCCATCTTCAGACAGATGGTCAGTCGGAAAGAATGATTCAAATTTTTGAGGGTTCGAGTTTGCATTATGGAGTTTGAGGGTACTTGGGACAAAACACTTGGCTTTGATAGAATTTGCTTATAATAACAGTTACCAATCGAGTATTGGAATGCCTTCCTATGAAGCCTTATACAGAAGAAAATGTTGGACCCCTCTTTGTTGGAGTGAAGTTGGTGAAAGAGAGGTTATTGGTCCTGAAATTGTGCTACAAACAGAAGACAAGGTAAAAATTATCAAGGATCGTCTAGAGATTTCTTCGAATAGACAAAATTCGTACGTTGATCTTAAAAGGTGTGATATTGAATATCAAGTTGGAGATAAAGTATTTTTAAAGGTGTCTCCATTGAGAAAGATTTTGAGATTTGGCCAAAAAAGAAAACTTAGTCCCTGATTTATTGGACCTTATGAGATACTCGAAAGGGTTGGACCAGTTGCATATAAATTAGCTTTGTCACCTGAGTTAGACAAGATCCACAGTGTCTTCCATGTTACTATGCTCAGAAGATATTGTTCTGATCCATCTCATGATCTTCCAGTTGAATCTATTGAGGTTAATCATGACTTGACGTATAATGATGAACCTATCCTAATTCAAGCTCGGGAAGTAAAGCAACTTAGAAACAAGAGAATCCCCTTAGTAAAGATACTTTGGAGGAACCATTCTGGAAAATTAACTACCTGGGAGAGAGACGAAGACATAAGGACCCAGTACCCGCACTTGTTACGAGACTAGTGTAAGGTAAATTTTGAGACGAAATTTCTTTAAGGGGGAGAGACGTGTTGTTGGAATATATACTAATAACCATGTGTTTAGATATAGTATTTATTATAGAATAACTATTTATTCATTTTTAATAGATCATATAGTCGTTTATGGTGTCTGTTTACTTATATAATAGATGATTTAGTGTATAGAGTTTAAGCTTATACATAGAGGATTAAATCATTGGTTCTTATAAGTATAAAGTTTTTTGTTCACAATCAAAGATGGGAATTGGACATGTCATCGGCACAATTGTAGCACAAGATTATATGTAGTTTATCTTGATTATGGGAATGGTATAGTTCCAACTTCTTGTGCTAGTGCATTTTATATGTATTAAACGGGACCGAGTAGAGATAGTTGCATTAGATTGGCAAAAAAAAGCATATTCTCTAAACTATTAAATGTACTTATATTCTTAATCCTGATACAACTATTATGATCCGTATATGTTAATTAACATTTTGATTTATTAAAAGGTGAGATTCTAAGATGGGTCAATATACCTGGTAGATTGGATGATGATAATATATATATTCATGAAATAATAGGTTAGTTGACGGAATCGATGTCTCGATATATAGATTGATGATATGCCTTTTGAGAAGCTTAAAAGCTTTCATCGTGTCAAACATTGCAAGTAGATTTATGAATCCGGCACATAAAATAAGTTAAGCAGTGCTCTAAAGGAAATTGATCATTGAACTAAGTTCGTCAGTAATTTAATTTATTGAGTAGTATCTATAATCTTAACATGGGAAATTACATATGTGTTTAGTGGGGAATTTCGAAATATAAATAGAGGAGTGCAATTACGAAGTATGTGTCTTTCTCTATTCTAAAGGGAAAAGGGAGAAGTATGTGTATTTCTCTATTCTATTGAAAGGGAGAAGTATGTGTCTTTCTCTATTCTTAGGCAAGGGAGAAGTATATCAGTTTTTCTATTCTAAAGAAAGGGAGAAGGACATGACTTTTTCTATTCTAAGGAAAGACATGGTATTCCTTCTCCTTGGACTAGGAAGAAATATCTATAAATAGAGATTCTTCTAACCCTTGAAAGAATATAACTTTTCTATAAAATACTTTCCCACCCAAGTATTGAGAGAGTTCGGAAGTGAACTTGGGATCACTATAGAAGACCGCACAACTATGGTCCAGTTTGTGGACTACCTTGTGAATTTTCTTGAAGGTTCTAGCTTGTCGACTAGTTTGTCGATTCACTTGAAGGTATCTTCTCACGCTTCAAGAGGTAATTGTGAAATTAAATTTAGAAAGTTTATATGCTCTAACATGATTGTACTTTTTCTAGCATAAACAATTTGTTGTCTATTATTCATGTAAGTTGTATGATTCTGGTATGCTTCCGCTGTACATATAGTTTTCCAACAATTAGCATCATGAGTCATACTTACATCTATACATATAACATAAAATATATGTATGTGCAATTGTATGTATGATTTGTGGTTGGTAAATATATTTTTATCGCGAAAAGAACAAATCAGATGAAACTTGGAAGGTTTTTTATTCATTGGCTAAAGTACATACTCTCTTAAATTGTGAGATGATCAAGAGGGCAAAACATGTTGGCGACAATTTTTCACTTTCACGTGGGAATGGACAGCAACAGTAAATATTTTTCTGAATGATTATTCGAAGTTCTTAATTTTTAAATTAATGGAACCCAAATTGAAAACTTTTCATTCGTTAAAGAAAAGTTAAAGTTCAATGGATTTCTTTTATTTAATAAATGAAAGTAAGAACTTCTGCACATGTAATTGATTTTTTTATCGGCGGCTAGTTGTAATTTTTTTAGGGTTGTTTATTATTAATCCATCAAATTTGTAAAGCTTGATAAAAAAGAGAATCATAGAGGTTGTTGATGAACAAAATTATTGTTGAACTGATTGTGAAGTATTTTTTTTAACTTTATAAAATTTGTTCTTGACTAATTGTTGACTCCAAAGCTTATTAAGTGGCGATGGCAGTCACTATTCAGGTCAACTAATTTTATTTTTCTTTTTGTTCAATAATTATTTGAGCATATTATTCATTACATATATATATATATATATATATATATATATATATATATATATATATATATCAAT
>JAJONR010004731.1:0-55751 GCA_029582245.1 Solanum etuberosum | reverse complement strand
ATGTACATATATGTACATATATGTATATATATATATATATATATATATACATATATGTACATATATGTACATATACACATATATATAAAAAATGTCCTCTTAAATGATGTAACCACTTTCGATTAATCTTTGAAGTCATTACTCATTTTAGAAATCAAAACTTCTTTTTTTCAATGTAAAACTATTAAATTTTGGAAAACGCAGTTCCTATATTCTTTCTGAATCATGAATAAAACTCTTCTCAGTAATCATCTTTTGTTTCTCAAAAAGTTAGTTTAAGACCATTGTTGGTTAAAAAAGATCCCAACAATAACTCAAAAGACTTCTTGAACTTTTCTCTTAAACTCACATTAGTTTTGAATGTACATTAACACATGATTAGAACATGAAGGAGTTCTAAAAGGTAAAAGGAACCTTAAGGAGCTATCATAGAGAGAGGAAACGTAGCCACAACTTAATGGAACACGCGCCAGATTAAACAAGAAAGAATTGTCCCAGCGACCCCTGGTGTACAACATGCGTAGGGCGCCACGTCCCAAAGTATTGGGGCTAGGTTTGGGCACACTATTGGTGTGCCGCCCCAAGCCCCAAAGTATTGGGGCAAGTTTCGGCGTACTGCTTGTGCAGCTCCCCATCCTCTCCCCCACAACCCCGACAAATATTTTCGTTGAAATTTAGGCTTCAAACTAGTTTAGAAATGAGAAATTTCTCCTAATTTTTAAAAAAACCCAATACGAATTCATGGAAACTTTCATATAATCCCTTTTGAAACATTACTTTTACCAAATATTCGCAACACAAAAGTATCAACAACCTCCATTGTTAAAGAATTGAACTAAAATCAAGAACTACGCATGAATCCTTTAGATATAAAGATTTCTTGGATCAATTTGGATGGATGGCGTGAGGATGAAAAAGTCCAATACTGTGAGAAGCCTAACATACCTGGAAATAACAATGTTCTTTGCGAAAATCAACAGAATCTTGAAGAACTCTTGAAACCTAGTTTTTTTATCATCTTGGAACCTTGCTCTAATTTCTCTATGTTTTAAAGAACGTGAAAAGATGAATTAACACCGATTAGAACCTTAATTGGGTGAAGAAAAATGTGGCTAGGGTTAGAAGGAATAGGAAAAGACCAAACTACCCATATAAAAACAATTGAGGTGACTTTAAAGAGAGTCTTCACTAAAATAGACATAAATTTTTACTCCAAGCTCGAAATTAAGCAAACTTGGCGGAGTTGGAAAGAGGACTCAAATACCTTTAATTTGATAGGTCACGGGCAACCCAAATTTTAATGTGCTGAGAGATATGGTCGTTTGAAGTTGATCCAAAACTCAAAACTGATGGGTGACTTGTACTAACCTCTCCTTAGATCTTTTCGAAATCTAAGATGTTATAATATCCCCCCCTTGGAAACATTAGTCCGAAAATGAGATCAAACTAAGAACCACATGGGTGGGAAGTGACTAACAACTCAACTCAAGCACAAAACATGCAATTAGTATAAACTCAACATATCAACTTAAAGAGTACTCTACAAAGATTAGTACCTTGGTCTGGAATTGATTCAGAAGGAAAGTGGTGAGGGTATCTAGCCTTCATATCCTTCTCAGCTTCCCATGTTGCCTCCTCAACAAACTGATTCCTCCATAAGACCTTGACTGATGCAACCTCTTTGGTTCTCAACTTACGAACCTAACGATCAAGAATTTGAACGAGAATCTCCTCGTAAGATAAGTTGTCATTACTACCACTATTCTCGGTAGGCACAACACGTGAGGATCGTCCAAACACTTCTTTAGCATAGAGATGTGAAATACCAGATGGACTGCTGCTAACTATAACGGTAGCTCCAACTCAGAAGCTACGTTGCAAACTCTCTTAGATATCTTGTAAGGACCAATGTATCGGGGACTGAGTTTTCCCTTCTTACAGAATCTCATAATACCCTTCATAGATGAAACATTCAAATAGACTCAATCATTAGCCTCAAATTCCAAGTCTCTCCTTCTAACATCTGTATAGGATTTCAAACGACTTTTCGTTGTTTTCAGCCTTTCCTGAATGGTCTTCAATTTCTCCATAGATTGATGAACCAGGTCTGGCCCTATAAACTCAGCTTCACAAACTTCAAACCACCCAATAAGATATCTACATCTTCTCCCATAAAGAGCCTCACAAGGAGTCATCTGGATATTGGAGTGATAACTATTGTTGTACACAAACTCTATGAGAGGCAAGTGGTCATCCCAATTACCTTGGAAATCCATGACGCATGCCCTCAACATGTCCTCTAGGGTATGAATTGTGTGCTCTTCTGGGCCATCCATCCAAGGATGAAATGTAGTACTAAGGTTTACCTTCGAACCCAAACATTTCTGAAAAGACTTCCAAACCTGAGCGGTGAATTATGCACCCCTATCTAAGATGATAGACACTGGAACTCTATGAAATTGAACCTCTTGAATGTATAATCTGACATAATCTTCTACTGAATTTGTGGTTTTTACTGGTAAGAAATGGGCTGATTTAGTCATCTCATCTACAATTACCCAAATCAAGTCATCGAGATCGCGACAAGCCAGTAAGAAAGTCTATATTAATCTTCTTCAACTTATATTCTAGAAGAGCTATGTTCTGAGCCACACCATATGGCCTTAAGTGTTCTACCTTGACTTGTTTGCGATTTGGGCACTTAGCAACAAAATCTGCAATGCACCTCTTCATACTATTGCACCAATAGACTTCTCTCAAGTCATGGTACATCTTTGTAGAACCGAGATGGATCGAGTATTTGGAACTATGAGCTTCTGTCATGATCCTCTCTCGGAGCTCATCCACCTTTTGTACACATAATATACCTTGATATCTCAACATACCATCTCCCCCTTATTCAAAAGCCATTACCTTTTTCTTATGAACATTTACCTTTAGTTCAAGTAAGAGAGGGTCTTTTTTTGTTTCTCCTTCACTTCAGACACTTGTGATCATTCAGCCCCATTCATCAACAAAACTCCACCTTCAGTGGAATCTAACAAATGGACTCCCAAACGGGCAAGTATGTGAACTTCCTTAGGCAATTCTTTGTTTCCTTCCTCAACATGAGTAGTATTCTCCATGGACAACCTGCTAAAAGCATCAACAAACAGATTAGCGTTACTTGGGTGATAAAGGATATTCATGTCGTAATATTTGAGCAACTCTAACTACCTCATTTGTCTGAGATTAAGCTCCTTCCGACTAAAAACATACTGGAGAATCTTGTGGTAAGTGAACGCATCCAAATTAACATCATAGAGACAGTGACACCATATTTTCAGAAAAAAAACTACTGCTCCCAGCTTGAGATAATAAGTCGGGTAGTTCTTTTTGTGAATCTTAAGTTGTCTGGAGGCATAGGCTATGACCTTACCATTCTGCATTAATACACAGCCCAGTACCACTCTGGATACATTGCAATAAACAACAAAACCTTTTGTACCCTCCGGTAAGGTCAATACTGGAGTAGTGGTTAACCTAGTCTTCAATTCCTGAAATCTTTTCGCACAAGCTTCAGGTTATTGAAACTTAGCTGTGTTTTGAGTCAAACTAGTCAACATGGCCGAAATAGATGAAAACCCCTTGACGAACCTTCTGTAGTAACCAGCTAACCCCATGAAACTCCTTATATCAGTTGGGGATATGGGTCTGGGCCAGTTCTGCACTGCTTCAATCTTCTGAGTGTCAACTTGAATCCCTTTGCCAAATACAATGTGGCCTAAGAATGCCATGGACCCAAGCCAGAACTCACACTTGGAAAATTTGGCATATAACTCTGGATCCTTGAGAGTTTGGAGGACTATTCTAAGATGACTAGCATGGTCCTCCTCATTCTTCGAATATATCAATATGTCATCAATAAATATGATAAAAAACATGTTGAGATATGGCTTAAATGGTCTGTTCATAAGATCTATGAATGTTGCAGGAGCATTGGTCAAGCCAAAGGACATCACAAGGAACTCATAATGACCATAACAGGTCCTGAATGTTGTTTTCAGGATTTCACTTTCTCCTATTTTCGACTGATGTTAGCCAGATATGAGGTCTATATTATAGAAGCAAGTGGCACCCTGAAGTTGGTCGAAAAGGTCATCAATTCTTGGAAGGGGATACTTATTCTTTATAGTGACCTTGTTTCGTTGGCAGTAGTCGATACACATCCTAAGTGAACCATTTTTCTTCCTCACGAATAAGACCGAAGTGCCCCAAGGTGAGATGCTAGGTCAGATGAAATCCTTATAAATAATATCACTCAACTGCTATTTTAACTCTTTTAACTCACCTAGAGCCATTCTATAAGGAAGAATAGTGATGGGTTGAGTATTCAGAAAAATGTTTATTCTGAAGTCTATTTATCTTAGCATGGACTCTAGGAAGATCTTCTGGGAAGACCTCTTGAAACTCACTTACAACTGGAACTGACTGGAATAGGTGGTGTCTCAACACTAGATCATTAACTCGGACTAAGTGATAGACTCACCCCTTGGAAACTAACTTTCTGTCCTTAAGGTATGAAATGAAATGACCCTTAGGCACTGTTGAACTACTCTTACACTCTAAAACTTGCTCATTGAGAAGCAGAAACTTGACTACTGAGTTTTACAATCAACTGAGGCATAACAAGTATGAAGCAAGTCCATACATAGAATAACATCAAAGTCTACCATGTGTAGCTCGACTAAGTCAGCCATGGTGTCCTTGTGATTGATAGAGATGGTACAGTCACGATAAACTCTTTCTGCTAGAATAGGCTCACCAAAACGTGTGGAAACACTGAAGGTCTCAAGAAGTCGCTCGGGGGAAATGTTGAACCTCATGGCTACATAAGGAGTCACAAAAGATAGACTCACACATGGATCAAGTAAGGCATAAACATCAAAAGTAATGACTTTAAGCATACCAGTGACAATATGTGGTGAGTTCTCCTGATCCTGTCAACTAGTTATAGCAAACAGATGGTTTGCTCCTCCACCCATCCCAGAAGTAGCTCCTCTCAGAGTAGCTTTGTCTGCCGGAGCCATTAAAGAAGATTCGGCTTAGTTGCCCCCATTACCTTGCCTGTTCTCAGGGCACTCTCTCAAAAAGTGACCCATCTGACCATAATTGAAGCAGCCATTTGAGCCATCAGGACACGCTCCTGAGTGGTTCCTACCACACTTAGCACATGTGGGGGTCCAAATAGCCCCTTGTGCCACACTAACCTGAGACAGAGTAGGCCGAGCTATGAAATTCTGGGAATTCTGGTTTCTGTAATCAATGTTGTTCTTTGGTGTAGGCGCACTAGCTAACGATGGAGCAGGCCCATATGACCTTTGCTAAAATGATGACCGATTTATATTCTCAGTCTTCTACTGCCCGAACTCAAGATTTGCTATCTTAGCCTTCTTACTACGGAACTCTTTCCTGTCTTTCAACTTATCTTCCTCAAATTTTTGCACATGAATCATGAGCCTTGTTATGTCCATGTCCCCTATCAACATAGTTGCCTTACCTTCGTTACTCGATAAGCAGGATAACCCAGACACAAACAAACTCATAATGCTCCTCATATCAGCCACCATCTCAGAAGCATAGTGGGATAGCCGAGTGAACTTGACGTAGTACTCTTGCACACTCATAGACTCGTGATTCAGATTAATAAATTCTCTTACCTTCGCTTCCCTTAGCTCTCGGGGAAAGAAGCACCCCAAGAAATTATCTTCAAATATAGCTCGACTCAACAGTGGTGCCCCCTCTACCCTGTTCCTCTTCGGCTGATATTACCATATCCAAGCAATACCTTTGAGCTAATATGTAGATCAACTCCACACGCTCAGCATCGACAACATCCATGACCTCCAACACTTTCTGAAGTTCATATATAAAGTTTTATCGATCCTCATTGAGCTTCGACCTAGAGGATCATCAACAGGCGCTTCGTTGAGATCACCTTACAATTGTAGACAGTATTTTGTGAGGCCTCCTTGCTTCCGGGAGATTCTATTTCAATTTTAGTTGTAGTATCATTTGAGGTGTCGTGGGTCTTGTCCCGACATTTATCTTGAACTGTTAGAGGCTTCATAGATGGAAAGAACTAGGTTATTTTCATTGTTTTCTCAAGATTTTGATTAACTTATGAATTATGTTATGTATTTTCAAGACAGTGTTTTAGAACCTTTCTCGAATGTCTAAATTCTCATCTATTTAAGCTTCTGCTATCTTTTAGAGTCATGTGAATTATAGTTAGCTAGGCCAATGGTTCGCTTGTGATCAAAAACAGTTTTTGAGTACCGGCCACGTCTAGGGTATAGACTAGAGGCGTGAAAAACTTGGTATCAGTGCACAAATGTCAAAAGTCCTAGGGTGTCTATACCTTGCCGGGGTATAGAAAACCTCAACTAAGTAGATCCACTAAGCTATGCTAGAAAACAATAAGGAGTCGTCTACAAAGTACGATCCTTTACCCATATTGGCTACATGGTTTATAAGGAATGTGAGTGGTCTGAACTCATCCCCATATCAGTTGTCAATACTAATCCCAATAAATATATTTATACTCATGCTCAAATGTGTAAAATATACACCTTCTCAGTTTTAGGTATTTACTCAAAATTTCCTCTTAAAAGAGGTAACTGCTCTGGATTAATATCTGATTTCAATACTCTTTTTATAAATCAAAGCTTCTCTTTATCAATGTAAAAATGTTACATTTGGGAATACTTAGTTCACTTATATTCTTTCTCAATCATGAATAAAACTCTTCTCAACACTCATCTTTGCTTTCTCAGAAAATTAGCTTAAGACTATTATTGGTTACAAAAGATCCTCCGTAATAACTCAAAATACTTCCTTAACTTTTCTCTTAAACTCACCCTAGTCTTGAATGTACATTAAGACATGATTAGAACATTAAGGAGTTCTCAAAGGTAAATGAAGCCTTTAGGAGCTAATATAGAGAGGGGAAACATAGTCGTAACTTAAAGGAACACACGCCGGATGAAACAAGGAAGAATTGGGCCAGCGACCCCTTGCGTACAGCTAGCACCAAGCCCTAAAGTACTCAGGCTGGGTTTGGGTGCACTGCTAGCAAGCCTCCCTAGGCCCCATAGTAGTGGGTCTAGTTTCAAGCGCACTGATGGTGCGGCGCCCAAGACTCTCCCCAGCAAACCCGGTGAATTTCTTTTGTTGAAATTAAGGCTTCAAACTAGTTTTGAATTGGGAAATTTCTCCTAAAATCTTCTTGATTCTGAAACCCAACACCAATTCATGGAAACATTCATACAATTCCTTTTGAAACATGACTTTTACCAAAGATTCACAATATAAAAGAATCGACAACCTCCATTGTTAAAGAATTGAACTAAAATCAAGAACTACGCAAGAATCCTTTAGATATAAAGATTTCTTGAATCAATTTGGATGTATGGAGTGAGGACAAAAAAGTCTAACACTGTGAGAAGCCTAACATACCTGAAAAGATTGCTTAACACTGACTAGACCCTTAATTAGGTGAAGAAAAATGTGGCCAGGCTTAGATGGAATAGGAAAAGACCAAACTACTCCTCTGAAAATGATTGAGGTGACTTTAAAAGAGATGTTTCACTAAAATGAGCATAACTTTTTACTCCATGCTCGAAATTAAGCAAACTTTGCAGAGTTGGAAAGAGGACTCAAAGTTCTTTAATTTGATAGGTCATGGGTTACCCAATTCTTTATGTGCTGAGAGATATGGTCATTTCAAGTTGACCCAAAACTCAAAACTGATGGGTGACTTGTACTAACCTCTCTTTACCTCTTTTCGAAATCTGAGGTGTTAAAACTGCAAAGAAAATACAGAAAGAAACTCAACACTAACTATCTGTGAAGCCTCTATAATTCAACATGGATGTCGGGACATGATCCACGACACCTCAAAACAACTATACTGAAAGACAACAGTGAATTCATCCAGAATGCAAGGAAGGCTTAGAAAGTCTAGCAAGAAGTGCAAAGTGATCTCAACGGAGCACATGTTGATGATCGTGAACACCTATCTCTGATCATGAAAAGATGCAGGTCGAATAACTTCAATATATTGAATGTACAAGTATGTAATATAGTTGAGCAAAATAAATAATTAACTGAAGAAGCTGAAACAATATACTCAATTGAATGTAAATAAATAAAAAAGTGAAATCATTTAAGCTTTACAAATACTTAGTTATATATGAACTCAACATATTAAGTGATATAATAAAAATAAACTTTTAACTCTACTTGAGAGATTCTCTAACCGACAACCATAAATATGAGCAGCATGATGATACAATGTCTCGCCCACGCTACTAGAACTGTAAAATACCTTGTCGGGATACAACACATCTCAACTAAGTGTATCCACTAAAGCTCTGCTCGAAAGAAATAAGGAGTCATCTAAAAAGTATGAACATTTACCCATGTTGGCTACATGGTTTATGAGGAATGTGAGTTGTCTGAATTCATCCCCATATCAGTTCTCAATACTACTCCCAATAAATACATATTCATGCTCAAATGTGTAAAACATACTCGATCTCAATTTGAGGTAATTATTCAAGATATCTACTTAAAAGAGGTAATTGCTCTAAAATATCTCTGAACTCATTAACTCATTTAGATATCAAAGTTTCTCTTTTCTCAATGTAAAACTTGATACCTTTAGGAATACTTAGTTCTCTTATACTTTTACTCAATTCATATTTAAAACTTTTTTTCTCAAAACTCATGTTTTTCTTTCCTCATAATTCAATTTAAAGACAAAACATTTGTTTTGAAAAGATTCTCAAATTTAATTCAACAGTAGGGTTCATGCTGAAATATAGACATCAGCAAATAATATCAAGGATCTCAATAAAATGATAAATAACCCAATACTATGGAATTAAGAACTCATTACTCAACAATATAACTCCTCTCAAGAATACTAAAAATCAAGGATAAAACCCTAGATTACTCTTTTACTGAATTTAGACATATATAGGGCTTGAGGACGAACTAGTCAACCACTATGATACCCTTACATACCTTATTATGAAGCTAGTAGACTGAAAACTTTTGTGGAGACTTCATTTATCTTAAGCTTGAGGAAGAACATTAGCTTTCTTGGAGGATACCTTTGAACTTGAAATCTTGGTGCATGATCTTTAGAGTTGAAACTCTTTTATGAAGTTCTTATAGCGGAGGAACTTGGGAAAACCTTGGATGGAAAATCTCTCTTTGTATCTTTAATTTTTTTACTTGAAGGTTTTAGGGTTATTGATGGAGAAGAGGAACCCTAGGTGAGTTTTAAGAGAATTTCTAAATACTTGAATGTCTTAAATGATGGTTTTGAGAGGAAAATTAGTTAGTTGAATGATATTTTCAGTTAAAACACTAAAAATGACTTAGAATAGGGTTAAAAGCTCGGAAAAGGATAAAAATAAGAGAAAATTGTATAAAATAGCAAACTAATTCAAATTAAATGCTATAACCACAGTTTCATTTAATTCTAATCCGTAGAAAACACTTTGCCATTCGCCTCTCACCCAAAAAATCTCGTTCTTCATTCTCCCTCACCTCTCTCACTTTATACAATTAGAAATGTATAAATTGTGTTTGTGTTTATATAAAGCGAGAGAAAACTGTATATACAAATACAAATATATATCTAATCGTCCTATACACTTATAATTATACAATACAAATCTTCCCCTGCCCAGTTCTCTTTTGCCTTTCTCTCATTCTCACTTTATACAAACACAAATTATACAAAATATAATGTATAATTTGTGTTTGTATAAAGTGAGAGAGAGATTTGTATAAAAAATTATCTGTATACAAAAATATAGTTACATATACATATATAGATTTATATTTGAATGCATCTAATACACATATACATATACGACTGAAAATCACAATAAAAAAACATATACTTATACAACTTATAGTTGTATACAAAAATAAAGTTACATATACATATACAGATTTATATTTAAATACATATAATACAGATATACATATACGACTGAATATCACAACAAAAAATATATACTTATAAAACTTACAATCAAGTCAGGTTCTTATTTGTATACAGATTCCAAATATATACGTATTCGATTGATTCTTATGTATAAGTATACTGAAATATACAGATTAATAGCCATAGCAAAAATAAAATTTTCTATGGAGCGCAATTATGCAAACTATAGCTATAGCATACAAATATGATTTTTATGTTTTCTAAACCTAAAAATTACTATAAAAATAACCCTAGAGCACGTGCAGGAAGTTGTTAAAAATAAATCACAGCAAGCCTTCACTGAAAGGTGTACGCTTCGTGGAAACTTCCACCATCTGTAGGTCCACTAGTAGAACATCGACTACGTGAAAGGCTTCTCTGAAATGAGCATAATTTTTTACTCAAAACTTGAAATGAGGCAAACTTTGTGGCGTTGGAAAGCGGACTCATAGACAGCTAATCTTATAGGTTATGTACCACCTAATTAATTCTATACTAAGAGATATGATTGGTTGAAGTTGACCTAATTTTAATCTTATTTCAAAACTTAATCGATAAGGAAGCTTTCAACTAAACTTTGTGCTAGGTATTTCTTTTGACCTTCATTAGGTGTAAAAGTGTCAAAGTATAGGTTTAGAAATATTTGGACAATACTAAAAGTAACCCCTCTTAAAATTGACAGAAGTCATCTACGGAAGGCCATCTACGGTCCATATAAAAGTCTGCAAACCATAGTCCCTCTCATAGAAAACATGTTAGGTTCGGGATCTCCGAAGTTGGGATCTACGGAACCTTTCTATGGTTCGTAGGAGCTTTGACAATCCTCCTGCTCAATCGTAGGAAGGTTACTGAGGTTATTTGGGGACTTGGGTTCCACAAGGACTTTCTATAAGCCGTAGAAGGTTTTACAAGCCATAATTTGATCCGTGAGAGGAATGTTTCAGAGCAAGGTTCTACGAACCCACCTACGGTCCGTAGAGACTTCTACGAGCAGTAGCTTTCTTTCATTGCACAAGTCTGAAGAATTTTCTTTTTAAAGGTCTAATTTAAGTAAGAATTTTTGGAGCGTTACACTTTCCCCATAAAAAACAAACGCATAATACATAAATATGCACTTTAACTTGGCCTCATTTCACATTGATGTCCTCCAATTTTGGGTGTGCAAAAGTAGACACTTGAACTTGTATAAAGTTGAACAAGTAGACACGTGAGTCATATGTGGCATAATACACATATGACCCAAATTGCCATGTAGGATGTCACGTAGGACGCGTGTGTCTATTTTTTTAACTTTATAAAATTTTGTGTAACATCTCAGAACCTATCTAAGGCCTAAAAATAGAAAAAATTGAACCTTAGAGGGGTGCACGGGACGTGAGCAGGACCACGACGTGTCACCCTCATCGTGGTTCACACCCAGCCACCATAGACGTATGGATTTTTCAATAATTTTAAGACTAATTATATAGAACTTATATATATTGTGATCACACATATCTCAAATATAAAATGTACCACATTTCATACAAGATTTCATACACATATCAATTTTCAAGTGTTTTTTCTTACACCTAAAAAGTTTCTAAGTCTAGATCAGACCTCCACAGTTCAGAAATCCAAGTCTATAGAATTTTCTCTATTTTATTGACACCATCTAGAGTAGTAAAAGAAATTAGAGACCATAGATGGGAACTGTATACCAACTTCAGAAACGGTTAAGTTTGTTTGAGATTTACAAGTCAAGTCTACGAATCCTAAAACCCTTTACGGGACATTGATCGATAAATCAAACAACTAAAATTTGTCAATTCAACCCGAGTTTCTCGAACCTAACTACTGATCATAAAACCTTTTACAAGTCACTGATGGGCTCATGAATCAAACTTCAGAACCTCTAAATTAGCCTGATTCTTTGGACATATTTTATGGCTTATAGATTAATCTATATACCATAGATGGGTCTCTTAGATCAAGGTTGAAAAACTCAAATTTTACTTTGATTTCTAAGGATAGGGATCTACGGTCCTTACATGGAATACAGGACCATTGAAGCCCTCATAGTTTCATTTTATAATTTTCTACAAGCCTATGGTTTATGGAAAGCATGATTCGTCATTGTTCTCTCAACCTTCTTCATGAATATCTTAATTATGTGTTTTAATTTATAAATTCAATTCTTTTAAATGGTATTTTTATGAACCCTCAAAACTAGATATTTTCATGTCTTAGAACTTTGTTATATCATATGCATGTCTCAGATTATCAGTTTTCATGATTTAGGATGCTTTCCGATAAACTATCTTTCAGTGTATATCAGGTTATTAATATTCTTGAACTACTCAATATATATCAGTTATTATCATTATTCGGTATTATAATATTATAATTGTTTCAGTTTATCAATATGTTTTTGTTGGGAGCTTACTTAGAACAAAATGGATTCTAGGGAAGAAGGTTCATGGCCAGCGTCCGTTGAGACATTTAGAGGCAAATCCTAAGTTCCAGAACTACATGCCCTGGTAGGTTTATGTAGCCCTTGTAGGTAGACACTATCACTTTAGTGGTACCACGCCAGATCCACCTTTATACCACGATAAGGTATATTGGGTCCTCTTCAATGGGAAGCAAGCATCGAACTTCATGTTTAGCTCACATGGTTACATGTCAGTTTTTGTATCTCCCATAGTTCTGTCTCATATATTGCATGACCTTGTAGTCAGTTATTTGAATTTTCAGTATGTTTCAGTTGCATGTTTACTATTTAGTCATTACATATCTTCATGTTATTTAGTACAGTACTTCAAATTCAACATGGTTAGTTTATCATTATGTTTTTGTTGGGAGTTTACTTAGCACCAAATGGATTATAGGGAAGAAGGTTCATGGCAAGCATCCTTTGAGACCTTTAGTAGCAATTTCTAAGTTCCAGAACTACATGCCCTGGTAGGTTGATGTAGCCCTTGTAGGTAGACACTATCAGTTTAGTGGTACCACGCCAGATCCAACTTTATACCCCGATAAGGTATATTGGGTCAACTTCGATGGGAAGCAAGTATCGAACTCCATGTTTAACTCACATGGTTACATGTCAGTTTTTGTATGTCCCATAGTTCAGTCTCATATATTGCATAACCTTGTAGTCAGTTATTTAAATTTTCAGTATGTTTCAGTTGCATGTTTACTACTTGGTCATTACATCTTTTCATTTTATTTAGTACAGTACTTCAGATTCAACATGTTCAGTTATTATGTCTATCATGCATACCCTACATACCTAGTACATTCGAAGTACTGACTGCATACTTTTTTCCTATATTGTTTGATAATATAGGTTTAGACGTTCAACATTTAGGCCACAGTTAATAAGATTTCCCATAAGCTCGGTAGTACTATTAGTGAGTCCTCATCTCTACAGGATAACCTTCTTCATTTACTTCAGTTATTTAGTTTCTTTCAGATTTAATGTCGTTAGAGTTAGTTAGGAGTTTGTCTTAACAAATCATCTTAGTAGAGGATTTAAGACAATCATATCAGTTTCAACTTATGTTTGTTGAGATATTCGTTTGTTTATCGTTGGAGTTTTAATAAAACAATGTTAGATTTAGCTTCTACATTCAGTACTTCAGTTACTGTTATGTTAAATCTTAGTGTCATGTGAGACCATGGGTTAGCTTGTGATCACGTGTGGCTCTAAGCACCATTTTACGACCACCCTACCCGCACCCCATGCCTCCTCTTCTTCACACACACCCCCAGTCTTCTTCTTCATCATTTTTATTTATTTTTCATCATTTTTCATACCCAATTTTAATCCACCCCACCCCTCATCTCCACCAAAATCCCCTCCCCCAACCCCCACCCCCCATCTCCACCAAAATCCCCTCCCCCCACCCCCACCCCACCCTAATTAAATCCTATTTTAAAGTTTATTTATTTTTACGATCTTAATTATACCTAAATTTTTCCTTCGATTTTGTTGGTGGTTTATAAAATTAATGGTGGAATTTAAAAAATAAAATATAATGATGGATTTGTTGGTGATGGATAGTGGGTGATAAAGAAGTGGGAATTGAAGGTGGTGAAGAAGAAAATATTGATATTAACAATGGTGGTGGTGATATTTAGTGGTGGGTTTGTAACTTGTGATGGCGATGATGTGATTTTGGTGATGACTTTGGTTATGGGTGTTGAATCTTGTGGTGGATCTTGATAATTTTTGTGGGGCGACGGTGATAGTGTGGTTCCGATGGTTGGTTTGATTGTAGGTGGTAAAATTTATGGCAGCTTATTTTTATTTTTAGGGTGAAATATATAGATTCGGTACTAATATAGTGACAATGATAATGGTTACATAGTGCTGTTCATTGAAGAACATATAATTGAATAACATGGAGAATATTTTTTCAAATCTGACATGGCAGTGAGATGGCATTGATGTGGCGCAAGTGTGACACACCTCCCATTGTGAGAGTTGTGTTATACGTCTCAAGGGTAAATTAATTCATTTTTTAGTAGTACATGTCTGTAATAGGTCAATATGATAGTTTAAGCGTGTAATTGACTTTTCGAGACAAGTTCATGAGTGAATTTATGTATTTTCCCCTTTTTTTTTCTTCTTCTTATTCATTGTTTTTAAGTTAAATTAAAGTTCCAATTTGAAACATTTAGCATAATTAACAAATTTGATCCTAATTAAAGAGGATTATAAAATCTTCCATTATCATCGTCTAGTGCATATATACCAAATAAAAAGATTCAATATAATATTTTGTCAGAAATTCACGCTGGGATTGTTTCATTGAATTGGGAAATCATAGTTTACAAATAGCATAAAAATATTTTTATTCATACAAATACAAAATTTTGAATTCCTAATTGTGGTTTAGGGAAAAAAAATTATTGCAATGATGAGTCGTTCGAAAATTTCTTTAATTTATCATAAGAATTGTTCTAAGATTTTCTTGTTAAAATTCATGGCTCTTACGCTACTCTTAACTAGGGCGGAGCTAAAGCATTACGTATGAAATAAACAAAACTTGATAGTTTTCAGTTATATAATATATTTGTGTTAAAAATTACTTAATATATACAAATAATTTATTAAAAATTACTTAATATATCACATTAAAATAAATTTTTTTAAGAAAAAGAATTGGGAAGTTCTCCACCAACAACTTAGTAGTACCTTTTTTATGTTCACACATGACACGACAACAAGTCAAAAATAAAAGAATTCAACTACTAAAAAAGAAAAACAAGTAAATATAAGTTTTACTTTTAACTTAGCCCTTAAGCTTGTTCTTCAAAAGAAACATACTATAAAAAACCTCTTCTCCCCCAAAACCTCAAAAGAAGATAAAAATCCATTTCACATTTTTTTTTTAAAAACAATAAAAGATAATGTGTTTTTTGAAATGTCTTTGAAATGAAGAAGAAAAATTGCATTAGGGGTTTGTCCACAATAAAGGAAAACTTGAAGCAATAGATTTTGAAGGAAGTTTGAAGTTATTAGGTCGACATATTTTTCTCAACGCTCTCTAGAAACCTTGCCGTCAAACCCTAATTTGGCTTATCACTAGAGATATGGCCATGCTGGCCGGTTGCCAGCCTCCACCGGTGAGGCCTGGGCCAACAGCACCATTGTTAATGGAGGAACCTCTAAATATGACCTATGCAAATGTTATTAAACCCCATCCTCCCTCTGAATACAATGCTCTACCTTTGATACAAATAACATATCTACATAGGGAGCCGAGAATAGTGTGGGAAGAACATGAGGTGAATTAGATGATTATCAATGAGGATTTGCAATATGCGGTGATAGGAATATTTTCATACGGATGGCCTGATATTCAGGATCTACGATGACTCATACTGAAGCAATGTGATCTAAAAGGAGAGGTGAACATTGGGCTGCTGAGTAATAGGCATATACTGATTAGGGCAACAAGACTAAATGATTATGTAAACTTATTGTCTAAGCCCCAATTCTACATCACACATAATTATTGGTCTTATCTAATGCCCACATTCAAATAGGATCCATGCTTCGATCTGATAGAGGAGACATCAAAAGCAATTGCTTGGATCTCTTTTCCATCATTGCCCCCAAATTAAGGAAGCAGTGTTCTTGTTGGCGGAAGTAGTTGGTAAACCCTTGCAGGTGGACCTAGCTACTCAAAATAAGACCAGACCAAGTTGTGCTAGGGTCAAAGTGGAAGTAGATTTACTTTGAGAATTTCCAAAAAGAATCAATATTGGTGTGAGGATGAAATTAGGGGATGTAAAGGAAAGATGGATACATATCAAATATGACTATATGCCTAAGTATTGCAAGACATGTAAGCTTCAAGGTCATAATGAAAATGAATGTTTCATCATTCATCAGGAATTGTACCTGAAGGAACAAGAAAAAGTCGAATGACAATTAGATGAGAGGAAGGAGAAAGGTGAAGAAGGTGGTACAACAAAAGAAATAAAATGAAGGTGAGAGGGAGGTTCAATTGACGATGGAGTAAAAGAGGGGGATGAGGTTTTTCAGGAGCTGAAAGGAAAATATTATATCAAAGAGGGAAGACAACCATATAAGGGAAGGGTGGAACAACGATGGAATCCTAAGCCACAACCGAAAGAACTAGGGGAAACAACATGCAACAATTTTTGTGTACTTGGTAATATGATGGAGCAGGAACAACCAACTCAATAGCAGGAGGTGACAAGACAAAACAAAGGAGAGAAAAACATAAATTTTGATGGAGAACAACAAGGCATTCAAGTAGATGATCAACCTGAAGAAATCAATGGGGGACAGTCAAAGGAATTATATAACAAAGATGCACAGAGCTTAGTAAATGAGGTAGATAAGAAAGATCTGGTCAATTTGAGGCAAGTGGACAACACCCCAGAAAAAGGAACAGAACAGAGTCTGGCGGACGCAAATGAAAGGGGTAGTAATGCAACAGTGCTTAATCTAAATGAGGTGCAAAAATCACATGAGGCAGAGGAATTTATAGGTGAATCAGAAGAGAAGGAAGTTGACACGATTAACACTATGTCAGACAAAGAAACCAATGATAAACAAAATTTGGAGGAGGATGAAAGCATAGATGTTAATGTAGAATATATGAGCAAGAATGGTGATTTATCCCCAAGGCAGATTGATAACCTGAAGTCCAAAAGCTAGAGGAGTGCAAAGAAAGTTCAGAGTGAATCTCAAATAAATACAAGGAGTAAGAAGGGGTCCTGTTGTACATTGGATTAATGATTAATAAGGCCATTTTCTGGAATATTAGGTCTGTGAGAACTCAAAAGTCTTTTGAGCATTTAATAGACCTACATAAAAGGCATCATTATTATTACATAGATTTATTAGAACCTTTTCAAAGTACGTCTTAGATTAAAGTGAATAGGCAGAAATTGGGTCTTGCTAATGCAAGAGTAAATGTTTCAGCAAAAATCTGGGTCTTCTAGGAAGATTATTGGGTGGAGATAGGTTCATCAGACTCTGTACAATGGTTAACAATTTGGTTCCAATTAAGAGGATGGGAAAAATATTTTAGGGTAACGACGGTGTATGCAAGGTGCAGCGCCCTAGAACGACTTGAACTATGGGAAGATCTAGAGAACATTGTGGACCAATCTAATAGTCCTTGGTTGGTGGGTGGTGATTTCAATACTATAGTGGATGAGTCTAAAAAATCTGGCAGCCTGCGAGTATCCCAAAAAGAGACTGTAGATTTTGCTCATTGTATCAGCACTTGTTCATTAAATGAATTAAAATTTATCGGAAGCTGTTACACATGGTGGAATTGGAAAATAAAAAATGATTGTATATTCAAGAGACTTGATAGAGTTTTAGGGAATAATGAATTCATGCAACTACTCCCTAATAGCGTAGTGCATCATTTAATTAGGCAAGAATCTGACCATGCCCCATTACATGTAATTTGTAATGACTCAAAAGAACATGTGGTTATGCTATTTAGGTTCGTGAATTTTTGGACCAAGCACAAAGATTTTATGAAGGTGGTGGAGGAAGGCTGGGTGGAAGAGATTACAGGATCTCCTTTCTTTATTGTTTACTCCAAGTTAAAGAAGATTTAAAAAATCTTATCAAAGTGGAGTAAGAGAACCTTTGGGGAATTTTTTTCAAAAAATCTCCACACTGGAGGACTTCGTGAAAGCAAAGGAAGTAAATCTAGAAATCATAGCCACCGAAGAAAACAGGTGTATCCTTAGTAAGGCGGAGGCAGAATTGAAAATATATCATCATATAGAAGAAGAATATTGGAGGCAAAAGCCAGGGTTGAAAAGGTTCAAGGATGGGAATAGGAACACAAAATTTTTCCATGCATATGTCGAAGGCAAGAGAAAGAAGCTACAAGTTAAACAAATTCAGACAAGACAGGGAGATATAATAAACACTTCTAAGAATATTGCTGAGGAAGCTGTTAATGTGTTTAAGGTGCAGTTCATGGAGACTTCAGAGGAGTATAATATGTAGGTGCTAGATTGCATACCAACATTGGTCACTGAAGGAGAGAATGAGGAAATGGTGCAAAAATGCCAACCAAAGATGTGGTGAAGCATGTGGTTTTCTCACTAAACGAAGACAGTGCTAGTGGACAAGATGGGTTATCCGGACACTTTTACCAATCATGTTGGGAAATAATTGGAAAAGACATCACAAATATGGTGAAGGCATTCTTTTGTGCGCATAAATTACCTATATATGTGACTCATACTAACCTGGTACTCATTCCTAAGAAAGAAGACCTCAAGCCCTTCGAAGACCTAAGACCTATAAGTCTAAGTACATTTACTAACAAGATCATTTTGAGATTGTTGCATGAAAGAATGTTAATGGTGCTGCCGAGAATTATTTCCCCTAATAAAGTGAAAGGGAGGAGTATTACGGAGAATGCATTACTTGCACAGAAGATAATCAGAGATGTTAACAGAAGAAACAAGAAGCACAATGTAGTGGTAAAGTTGGATATGGCAAATGCGTATGATAGTGTGACGTGGGAATTTCTTATAAGGGTGTTAAGAAGTTTTGGGTTTTTAGAGAGAATAATAGATATGATAGTGCGACTAATAAGCAATAATTGGTGTTCAGTCCTAATGAATGGACAGTCATATGGCTTCTTTCAATCATCCAGAGGACTCAAACAAGGGGATCCACTTTCACCCACATTATTCATCATTTCTGCGGAAGTTTTGGCAAGAAAATTGAATAATTTGTTTGATGAACAGGATTTTATAGGCTATGGAATGCCTAAGTGGAGCCCTAGATTAAATCATCTCTCATATGTTGACGATACTATACTGTTTTGCTCAGGGCATGGTGGATCAATGAAAAAGTTGATGCAGGTGCTAAGAGAATATGAACTGATGTCTGGACATATGATTAATCTAGAAAAAGCCTATTGTATCTGCATGACAAGACACCGATAAGGGTATGCAATCGCATTAAGAAGATTACAGGTATCAGACAAGGTTTATTTCCTTTTGTATATTTGGGCTGCCCTATTTTTTACAGTAGGAAGAATAAGAATCATTTCGAAGAATTAATCAAGAAGGTGATGAAAAGGTTAAGCCTATGGCAGCATAAATTATTGTCATTTAGGGGAAAATATACCTTGATTACACATGTGTTACAACCTATGCCTGTATATATGCTCTCGACCATGAATTCTCCTTCCAACGTTATTAATCAATTGCACATAATTTTTGCAAAACTTTTTTGGGATAATGCTACTGGATCAAGAAACAAGAATTGGGTGTCATTGGAGAATATGTGTTATCCTAGGTAAGAAGGAGGAATTGGCCTTATATCTTTGCATGCAGTGTCTACAGCTTTATTTGCTAAGTTATGGTGGAATTTCCGAACAGTTACTTCATCTATATGGAGTGAATTTATGTTGAAAAAAACTGTAAAAAGCTACACCCTATCATAGAAGGGAAGGTATGGTGCTTCGCATGTGTGGAGGAAATTGATGACAGTAAGAGAGGAAATAGAGCATAATATACGGTGGAAAGTAAAAGCAGGAAATTCTAGCTTCTGGTTTGATAATTGGACTAGACAAGGAGCTTTGTATTATTTAGAAGGTGAAAATGCAATTGACGAAGAGCTGGAAGTCAGAGCAACTGAGAGATAAACTTTCGAAAGAAATGACATTGCATATTATGGGAAGTATTACTCCCCCATCTAATCTACAAGGTAATGATGTACCTTGGTGGATGGGCAACACGCAAGGCAATTTTACTGTAAAATCAGCCTGGTACCTAGTGAGGAAGAAGCAAGAAAAAAGGGAGGAGAATAGAAGCATTTGGTTAAAAGAGATATCTTTCAAAATGAATTTCTTCCTATGGAAGGTCTGGAAGAGGAAGATAGCCACATATGACAATCTGAAGAGAATGAAGATCAATATTGTGTGCAGATGCTGGTTTTGTGAGAGAAAGGTAGAAGAAACCATGCCACATTTATTTCTAACAACAGCCATAGCTACAAAGCTATCGAGGCAGTTTGCTATTTGTAAAGGAATTGACAAAGAAGATATTACTATGAAACACCTCATAAATACATGGTGGAGCATGCAAACAACACCAAAGTTGGAAGCAGTTTACTATGAAACACCTCATAAATACCGTCATCGTCGCATGTACAACTTGACGGACTGATTAATAATAGTTGGTTTTATTCAACATTAAGCTAATCTAATCTTTTTCCCAATTAAATTTATTTGATCTCTTTATCAAATTACGATATTTTTATATATTTTATAATCTCATCACTTCATTTTAACAAATTCTTTTACATTAATATGATAGATCCGACAAAAAATAACTTCATTGTGAATTTGTGATATAAAAAGTTACATTACATTTCAAAAAGTTATTGCTGCATTTTTTAGGTGCTAATGATGTTTTGATTTAATTTAGGCTAGGGATGAACAAAATCGAACTGGAAATCGAATCAAATTGTAAATAATTTAAATTTAAAAAAATCCAACTAGTAGTTCAGTTTAACTTGATTTGGTATTAAAAATAAACCTGATTATACATGGGTTAGTTTAGTTTTAACTAAAAAGAGTCAACTCGAGACCAAATTAACCAGACAATATATATATAATTTTTAAAATCTATTTTATACATAAAAATATTTACTTTCATATAGTTTATAAATATTTCTTATACTTCTTATATATATATATATATATATATATATATTATCTTTTAGCAAAGTTTTTGGAAAAAAAATGTCCTTAAACTAGCTATATCACAAAATTAAACGATATCCTTAACATATATATTTTTGGCAGAAAACATCTTTCAAGTATTTAAAAGTTAACAATTTTCATTCTTCAATTAGAATTTGTCAGAAAACTAACAAATCCCACAAATATAAAGTGAACCCTTCCGTATTTATTATTTTGAGATACGCCAAAAATATTATCATGAACTTTTTTGGCAACTAAGTTTAGCAGTATTCAAAATCTTTTAATTCGACAGTTTTTTTTCATTTATATTTCATGTAATTTAATATTAAAAAGATTATTAATTGAAATATGTTTCTTCTAAATTGAATTTGCCAGAAGCGGTGTTTGTTCGAGACTTCCAATAATGGAGAATGAAACTCTAATGCGGGATAAGATCAAAATTTTGATGACCTCAATATTAGATTGCCTCGAAAATTTATTGATCTAACTACAATTTCACTTTGAAAAAGGTGAAGATAATTAAGTTCTGTGTTCTTTTACTTTGCAAATGAGTAAAAGAGCAGATAATTTATCCTCACACATTCGTAACTTTTTTTTTGTTTTAGCAAGCAATGGTGTCCAATAGTTTTAATATTTTTTTTCATAAACTTTTGATAGCACGTAATGAAGTTATGGAAGAAAACTTTTGTTGATAGTGATGTGAACTGCATATGTTTTTGAAGGATTCCTTAGTTTTTTGACAATATTTAACAGAAGGATGAAAGTTGTTAACTTTCAAATACTTGAAGGATTTTTTAGGCCATAAAGATAATTTAAGGATGTAATTTGAGTTTGGGGAATAGTTTAAGGATGTTTTTGGCCAAAACATTCTTTAACATATCATTTCAAGTTTAAGACTAGAATTTCGAATAGTCCAAGAAAGGTTATAGTCCATAGATATTAATAACTTTAATAAATCTCAGATCTTCTAGATAAGGGCTTCATCAGACCTAGTATCTCTCCATGGGGTGCTCTAGTGTTGTTCGTGAAAAAGAAAGATGGTTCTCTTAGAATATGCATTGACTATCGTCAGTTGAACAAAGTCACCATCAAGAATAAGTATCCCATCCCCAAGATTGATGACCTGTTCGACCAACTTCAGGGTGCTAGTTGCTTTTCTAAGATAGACCTCATATCCGACTATTATCAGCTCAGAGTCAGAGATAGTGACATTACGAAGATAGCTTTTAGGACTCAGTATGGTCATTATGAATTTGTAGTTATGTCTTTTGGACTAACAAATGCTCCTGCAGCTTTCACGGTCTTAATGAACAGGGTGTTCAAACAGTATTTGGATATGCTCATCATTGTCTTTATTAATGATATCCTCATTTATTCTCGGAATGAGGAGGAGCATGCGACTCATCTGAGATTTGTTCTACAAACTCTCATGGATCGCCAGTTATTCGCTAAGTTCAGCAAATGTGAATTCTTGTTACAGTCAGTCGCTTTCCTTGGTCATGTGGTATCTAGCGAAGTAATCCAAGTGGACTCTCAAAAAATAAAGGCAGAGAAGCAATGGCCCAGACCCACCTCTCCAACAGATATCAGGAATTTCTTGGGTTCGGCTGGTTAATACAGGAGATTTATTGAAGGATTTTCATCCATACCTTCCCCATTGACCAAGTTGACTCAGAATAAGGTCAAGTTTCAGTGGTCAAGTAAGTGTGAGAAAAGCTTCTCAGAATTGAAGACTAGGTTGACTACAACTCCGGTCTTGACTCTACCAGATAGTTCAGACGGTTATGTGATTTATTGAGATGTATCCAGGGTCGGCCTAGGTTGTGTGTTGATGCAGCGAGGTAAGGTTAGAGCTTATGCTTCTAGACAGCTTAAGGAAAATGAGAAGAACTACCCGACTCATGACCTCGAGCTTGCAGCTGTAGTATTTTCCCCAAAGATTTGGAGACATTACTTGTATGGTGTTCATGTTAATGTGTTCACAGATCATAAGAGCCTCCGGTATGTGTTCACCCAGAAAGAGTTGAATCTTCATCAGAGGGGATGGCTTGAGTTCCTCAAGGACTATGACATGAATGTACTTTACCATCTTGGTAAGGCCAACGTAGTAGTTGATGCTCTCAGCATGTTATCCATGGGTAGTGTAGCACATGTTGAAGAAGGAAAGAAAGATTTAGCCAAAGATGTTGACAGGCTTGCTCGCTTAGGAGTTCGCCTTACAGACACATCAGATGGTGGTGTGATAGTCCAGAATGGGTCAGAATCCTCATTGGTAGCAGAGGTTACGGAAAAACATGATAGTGATCCTATATTAATTCAGTTGAAAAGTGCAGTTCATCAGCAAAAAGATCAGGTTTTCTCCCAAGGGGGAGATGGTGTGCTTCGTTACTAAGGTCGCTTGTGTGTTCCTAATGTGAGTGAGTTGAGGAAGTAGATCCTTACAGAGGCTCATAACTCCAGGTATTCCATTCATCCAGCTACCACTAAGATGTACCGTGATCTACGGGAAATCTTTTGGTGGAACGGCATAAAGAGGGATATAATAGATTTTATGGCTAAGTGTCCTAATTATCAACAGGTTAAGGTAAAACATCAGAAACTAGGAGGTATGACTCAGGAGATTAACATTCCTACATGGAAGTGGGAAGTTATAAACATTGACTTCATTACGGGTTTACCTAATACTCGCAAACAGCATGACTCCATTTGGGTGATAATGGACAGAGTTCCTAAGTTCGCTCACTTCTAGGATGTCAAGACTACCGATTCTGCGGAGGACTACGCCAAACTCTACATCCATGAGATAGTAAGGTTTCATGGGGTTCCCTTGTCTATCATCATAGATAGAGGTCCTTAGTTTACCTCTCATTTCTGGAAATCGTTTCAGAAAGGTCTTGGTACCCAAGTAAATCTCAGTAAAACATTTCATCCACAGACGGATGGTCAGGCAGAGCGTACCATTCAGACTTTAGAGGACATGTTGAGAGCTTGCATGATTGATTTCAAGGGCAGTTGGGATGATCACCTACCTCTCATAGAGCTTTCCTATAATAATAGCTTCCATTCTAGTATTCAGATGGCCCTTTATGAGGCACTATATGGGCATAGATGCAGATCCCCAATCGACTAGTTTGAAATAGGTGAGGCAGCATTGATTGGGCCAGATTCAGTTCATGAAGCTATTAAAAAAGTTCAGCTCATTAGAGATAGACTTAAGATAGCCCAAAGTAGTCATAAATCCTATGCATCTAAGGAGAAGGGACTTAGAGTTCGAAATCGATGATTGGGTTTTCCTGAAGGTGTCACCTATGAAATGAGTGATGAGATTTTGCAAGAAAGGGAAGCTCAGTCCGAGATATGTAGGTCCTTATAGAATCCTGAAAAGGGTTTGTAAAGTGGCTTATGAGTTAGAGGTTCCAGTAGAACTAGCAGCGGTTCATCCAATCTTTCACATTTCCTTGTTGAAGAAGTGTGTGGGTGATTCGGCATCCATTTTACCATTAGAGAGTGTGGTTGTGAAGGATAGTCTCACTTATGAAGAGGTGCCAGTTGAGATCCTTGACCGTCAGGTTCGTCGGTTGAGAAATAAAGAAGTAGCTTCAGTGAAGGTTTTGTGGAGGAGTCAGTCCGTAGAGGGACCTACTTGGGAAGCAGAAGCAGCCATGAAGGCCAAGTATCCTCATCTCTTCCCTTCCAATTCTGTTTCAGCTTGAGGTAATAGTTCCTCTCTAGTCTCTTAGTTTACTCTCGCGTAAATTCAGTCTTAGTGTCATGTTCCTTTAGTTTTTCTTGCATCTCAGCATATTTACATGTTCTTGGAACTTAGTTCAGGATATTTGCATGTACTTGGAACTCAGTGCAGCTCCTTCCCTCCATAGTTAGCTTGTCTCAACTAGTTTAGACTTCACTCGAGGACGAATGTTCCCAAAGGGGAGATATTGTAACACCTCAGATCTAACAAACCTGGACAGCAGGAAAATTAGTGAACCACGGAAGGGTTCATGGACCGTGAAAGGAACCACGGTCCGTCGACCTGCTCGAGGTTCACACCCAGCCAGAAGTGGTGGACCACGGGACCCTTCACGGGCCATGGACCACCACACGAGTCGTGGGAATGCTCGTGGAAGCTAGGAAGAACTCACCAGGCTCAGGCATCAAACCACAGAGCCCTCCACGGGCCGAGGTATTGATGATGGGCTGTGGGAGGGTCCCTGGACCTGAGCCAGCAGACCCAGCCCAAGTGAAAAACCACGGTGACCTTCACGGTTCGTGGTCCTTCACACGCACCATGGTAGGGCTTGTGGTTGTCCCCCTCTAATAACCAGTAGACACTGGCCAGTAGACCACAACCCATTTAACAGGCCATAGTCCTTTTGATGGTCCGTCATAGGGTCCGTAGAAGGCCCTGTCAGATTTTAAGTTGGGGTCGTTCTAGTCTTTCCCTGTATGTGTTAGACATTTAAAATACGTCGTTTAACCCCTCAATTACGTAGTTTTACTCAGTTTAAGCCTAATAACCTAGTCAGAACATAACCAAAATCATTATTCACCAAAATTCCTCGAAATTGGAGCCAAAAAGGAGAGAAAAGTCGACAACCCTCTCAAGACATGGAACAGGTTTGCTTAAAGTTCCAGCCCCAAAATCGAATGATTTCATCACCAGGTATGTGGGATTTCACTAGTGTGTTCCTTTCATCAACTAGGTCCCTAGAATTCAGTCAGATTCTTGATTCTATATATCTTGTTCAGACCTAGGGTTTCTAAAACCTTGGAGAATTGTTGTGAATTAGCTGTTATAGTTTTCTTAATTAGATTATCATGTTTTTGTGAAGTCGTTGCATAGTTCCTTGCATGAAACTCAGAACTCTAGTTGTGTAGATTCTCTGAAATCATGAATTACACTTGCTAGGTCAATTAAACAGATGAAAATGCTCCAATTTCTGAATGTTACATTGTCAGTTCCTAAATGTTGCATTCTCAGATTTGCATGTCATAACATTGAGCTATCCAGTATTTCAGTTAAGTTGTATCTTACATGTTTCCTGTTAGGAGTAGGCATAGCACCGAGTTGGACTAGGGTTCAGCGTACCCTCATAGTCCCAGAACTGTGTGCCCCCATAGTATATAATTCCCATCTATGGGCATCAGATTTAGTGATCACGCCAGTCATGCCTTTATAGCCCTGACAAGGTATATTGGGTCCTCTCGATAGAGCGTATACATCGGACTCCGCGTTAGCTCACGTGGTTTTATGTCAGTTAATAGTAGATCCCACAATTAGACTCTAGTGCATGTGACCAGGTTTTCAGTTATATTTCAGTATTCAGTCTCAGCATGTCATGTTCATGATTAGTACTAGGTCATTGCATTTAGCTGAGTTTTCAGAATATTTCTGTATTATTATTTTGTTCAGCTTATATCGTTTCTCAGTATGGTTGTTCAGCTTATGTATTTTTTTCAGCTATATTCTATATGTTGCATGCTCATTACATTCCAAGTATCGACGCATACTCTGCGCTACATCCTTTCATGATGTAGGTTCAGTCACTCAGCATCTAGATCACGCATAGATCAGTTCCCGAGCAGTATTCAGCAGCTTCAGTGGTGAGTCCTCATGCTTCAAGGACAATAGACATGCTTTTCATATTCAGTCTTTCATTTCAGTTTTCAGTTTTTCTAGGGTTAACTGGGGGCATGTCCCTGCAACTCTAGTCAGTAGAGGCTTTTCAAACATAGTAGTAGAATTATCTTGACTTGTGGAGTTTGATCTTTCAGCTGTTATTAAACTCTTCGTATATTTACTATATTCAGACTAGTTGGGTATTCCCACTACTGTTTTAGCTTCCGCATAGTATCTGTTTTATTTAGTATCTCTCAGTATGCTTAGGATATGCCAGACACATTGTTAGCTTGGGGTCACTCGTGATCCTAGGTCCCGTGTTACGTCAAAGGGGTAGCCTCGGGGTGTGACAACATCTGAGGTTGCTCCAAACATAATATAGTCAACATATACTTGGACAATGAGAAGTTCCTTCCCTCTTTATTTTAGAAACAAGGTCTTATTAATTTTTCCACTCTTGAAACCATTTTCAAGAAGAAACTTTTATAATATTTTATATCATTCCCTTGGTGCTTGCTTCAGCCCATACAGAGTCTTGTCCAATCTCAACACATGATTTGGTAGATGAATGTCTTCAAAACTAGGAGGTTGCTTAACATATACATCTTCTTTCAAGTACCTATTTAGGAGGGCACTTTTTACATCCATTTGAAAGATTTTAAAGCCCATGTATAAGGCAAAAACAATTAGAATTCTGATAGCCTCCATCCTGGCGACTGACCAAATGTTTCGTCATAATCAATTCCTTCTTCTTGATTATACTTTTTACATACATTTGAAAGATTTTAAAGCCCATGTATAAGGCAAAAACAATTAGAATTCTGGTAGCCTCCATCCTAGCGACTGACCAAATGTTTCGTCATAATCAATTCCTTCTTCTTGATTATAGTCCCGCGCTACCAGTTTTGACTTGTTCCTTTTGATGACTCTGAACTCATCTAATTTGTTTCTGAACACCCACCTAGGTCCTATTACAGTTCTTTTTATTGGTCTAGGCACCACGTGCCAGACTTGATTTCTTTCAAATTGATGAAGCTCATCCTACATTGAGTTGATCCAATCAGCATCCTTCAAGGCCTCGTTCACTCTATTGGGTTCAAAGGTTGAGATGAATGCTGAGTAAGCCATGAGATTTCTACTTTGAGGCCTAGTGTGAATCCATGAATCCAATGAGGAGACAAGATTGTCCATTGGATGAGATGACTATGTTTCCATGCTATCCTTTTTTAAGACTCAGCTACTGGTTTTGCTACTGATTCATCATTCTCAGAGTCAGCTTCCTCAATTTCATCCTGATATGCAATATTTGTCTTGTCTAATTGACCAGGTCCCTCTTCAAAGTCAAGATTTTCTTACAGTTTATACAGTTCACTATTTATTACTTCCGGAGGTAGGCTATCTCTTTGCACCTGCAACAGCTGTTCAATTTCAGTCTCATCTTTGTTCTTCATACTGTCCATTTAACCATATTCATCGAAGATAGCATGAACACTTTTCTCAATGCATAAAATTATTTTGTTGAAGACTCTATATGCCTTACTTGTTGAAGAGTACTCCACTAAGATTCCATCATCACTCTTGGGATCTAACTTTCCTAGATCATCTTTTCCATTGTTGAGAACAAAACATTTGCAACCAAAATCCTTAAGATAAATGAGCTTAGGCTTTCTTTTGTTCAACAATTCATAGGGTATCTTTTTTTCAACAAGTCTAATAATACACATGTTGGTTAAATAGCAAGTTGTGTTCACCACCACTGCCTAGATATTCTTTGCAAGATTAGAATCAACTAGCATAGTCCTTGAAATATCCACTAGAGTTCTATTCTTCCTCTCAACTACCCCATTTTGCTGAGGGGTTCTGGAGCTGATCCTACCAATTTTGCAATCAAGTTTTGTTTGAACCTTTTTTGCAAAATTGATCAAGACTTTAGTTATTTTATCCTTGGTCCTCAGAAACATGGTCCATGTGAATCTAGAGTAATCATAAACTATCACAGGAATGTACCTCTTTCCACTTCTACTCTAAATCCTTACATGTCCACAATGATCATATAATGAAGTTCCAGCATCCTGGTTGTGCTTACACATTTCTTCTCTTTGAAAGAGGATCTGTTTTGTTTCCCTTTGACACCTGCATCACAAATCCTATTATCTGTAAATTTTAGTTTAGTTAAACAATGAACCAGGTCCCTGACACAAGTTTGTTCAGAAGTCAGACACTCACATGGCCTAGCCTTCTATGCCACATATGAGTATTGTCACTTTGAGCACTAAGACATGTAAGATTATCTCCTCGTATCGAGTCCAAATCAGCTACATACATGTTCTTTAGCCTTTTAGCTTTCAATATAACGTCATGAGAGGTTAAATTTATGACAATACATTTGCTAGACAGGAATCTAACATCATTTCCCGTGTCGTAAATTTGAGATACACTGAGCAAATTACACTTCAACCCATTCAGATAGTACACATCATCTATGGAATGCTTCACAGATCTTCCAATTTTCCCTATACCAAGAATGTAACCCTTCTTTCCATTACCAAATGACAAACCACCACCTTGATATGCCTCAAGAGAGAGGAAGGTGTGCATTTCTCCAGTCATATGCTTGGAACATCCGTTGTCTGTAAACCAACATTGATCATTTCCTCTCTTCTGTTGATGGAGAATCACTTGTTAGATTTAAGAAGCCACTTGAGACGGAGTTCCAAAAAACTAGACAATGGCTTGATAAGAGACTTCTTGGTCTATGGAGGCAATTTTTTTTGTTTAACCTGTCACTAGGACTAGGTTCTTTTATTCTTCTTCCTTTTTAGTTTAGAAAACATTTCTAGGATTTGATGAGTTGAGGATTTCGACTCATTGAGTGCTTAATATTTAGAGTTTTAGTGACCTTAATGCCTATTTTATGTTCTAAACTGATGTTAAAATGCTAATTTGCAACAATGAAGGAAAAAGAGCTAGGCAAGGACATTATCGGGCAATAAGGAGTGAAAAAGCTGAAGAAAAGCAAGGCTGGTAATCGCCAAAGCCACTCAGTGACTCGCCGAGGGGCACTTCAGCTTTCCAAAAGTTACAGCAAGCCAGCCCATAGACAAGGCCATCTCTGCGAGAAGATTGGTGTTTCAGCGAACCACCGAATAGATCGGCGACGACAACTTTGATCTCCTAAAGTCACAGAAGAGAGGAGGTAAAAGGCCAAGCCAAGAAAGCGATGGAACGGAGCACTCGGCGTATTGCCGACCTGGTTGGCGAAACCCGACTTATTTCATCGAGTGTTTTTGAAGCTTAAATTCTTGAAACATATAAATGCAATTTTCAAAAGGAGGAAAAGGAGTTGGAGAGTTTTAAGGAGTTCTGATGTTTTGAGAAATCCTACATTGTCGAGCTCTAGGTTTTTGATCCAAAACATTGCTCTTTAACTTTGTGAGTAGAGATTTAGGGTTTATTTGATTTTGAATTCAATTTGAGCATTTTGAAGGCTTGTGGATTGTTGCCCAAGCTGATGGAAAACATAGTTGGTAAGTATTTCTTTCTCTTTATTATGTGTGGCTAAAAACCCCATTCTTGGGGGTGTGTTTAGATGATTGAATGTTTGAATTAGCTTATGGATGTTAGTATATACTGATTTTATTGTTGATTTGAAGTGGGTTCAACTTATAGTTGAGTTTTGATTGACAAATTGTAGTTGCAAATACAATTCTAGTCTAGCATTCTAAGCTTGCTTGAGAAAGAGGTTGTAGAATTAAACTATTGATTGATGATGGTACTGATTGGGTTATTGTTGACTTAGCTTGAGAAAGTGGGTCTAAATTCAATCCTACTAATCTATCTTGAAAAAGTAGATTAATTAAGGTTTTGGGTTGTTTACAGGTGTTGCGCTTGTCGAGGTTAGAGAGAACTTGCTTGATTCATGATAGTTGATTGAGAAATGGCTATTACACCTAAAGCCTAGCCTACGAACTAAGATTCAATGACTTTCAGTAAATAATAATCACCCATTTTACGAAATTGACATTCAATTGATCACCCTCCCAAGGATCCCTCTCTACTTGTTTACTTTCGGTTATTCGTAGTTGTTAATTGTTCACTCAAATCCCCTCATTTGACATTAGTTTTCAACCCCTTGCCATTTACTTTATTGTTTCAAAAATGTCTACCTCTACAAATAATTAGAACACCATTTTACTTCGTAATTGAATTCTTTACCATATCACTCCCTGCAGGATCGACCCCAACTCTTAGTTGGGTTTATACTTGATTTCGACATCCTACACATAGAATCGGATGAAGTGTAGTTGAGCGTTATCAGGCTTTCATTCACTTTCTATAACGATTCACAATCTTTTTTCAGATGACCATTTCTACCACAAGTTATCAGAGACAAAGACATACTTGTTGTGAGGGTTGTAAGGCGAATTTATCTTCTGACATCCTAGACCTTTTCCATTACTGTATTTCAGATTAGTAAAATTTGCTAGAATATTTGAAGAGTTAGTTCATTTCAAGGATTTATTTAATTCAACCTTAGCTTGACTAAGATCCACGTTTAACTGAGTATTTCTTTCTAGTGCAACAACTAGTTTTAACTAAGAATTTTTGAAGTTCTCTTCTGGTTCCAACTCAAAACCACTAAGCTTCTTCTTTCCATTTAGAGTAGTTTCAGGTTTTTCTTTGAGTTGCAGATTTTCAGCCTCTGAAACCATCATTCGATCATTTATTTCAAACCTTTGAAATATTAAGGCAGTCTTTTCATCTTGGTAAAAATATAGATTCTCATTCAAAGCATTTTCCAACCGTTAATTCATCTATAGAATCAATCAGAACAACAGCGAGCTTTCTTAACCTTTTAATGGAATAAGTATTTATGTTACTTTTGAGGTCAAGAAGAGTTACCTCTTCCGTGATGTCGTCATCATCTGTTTTTTCCATTAACTAGAAGAGAGACTCGAAACTGTCTTCATCATCTTTGACCACCATCATGGAAGCATTTTAGGGTGTTCTAATTCCTAAAAGTCGCTGGAGCAGTTTCCGCATACAGCAAGAGCTTTCTTTACCACCTGTTCAATAGTTGCTTTTCTTCTAGTATTGTCAGGAACCTGGTCCCTACGATTTTCTCTATCTCATCCAGTGTTGGCATACTCTTTGTATTCCATCTTATGTGTTGGACAATATCTCATGAAGTGTCCTGGCTTTCTGTACTTGTGACATAGATCACTGGCACTTGCTGATCGATTAGAGTTTCCCTTCCTCAGAAATCCTCCATGCTTTTTGACTATTTTCTGAAATCTTCTAGTTAGAAAGGCCATCTCCCCATCATATTCTAAAATTTCACTTGGTGATGCTTGTTTAGTTCATATGTTTGAAGGTTCCCAATCAGCTCGTCCATGGTAAGACTCTTCCGGTCCCTAGCTTCAATGATTGCATTTACATTGCTTTCCCCATCATTTGGGAAGGACTCGAAGAATCTTTCAAACCTATTTTCTTGGATGAATAGGTCCACCAAGACATCGAAGCTCATTGGTGATGGAAGTGAATCTGGTGTGGATCTCATGAATGGTCTCTCCTTCTTTCATGTTGAAGTTCTCATATTGAGTAGTTAGCATGTCCACCTTTAATTCCTTCACTTGGATGGTTCCTTCATGGGCTATTTTCATACAGTCCCAGATCTCCTTTGTTGTTTCACATGTTGAGATCATGTTGTATTCATCAGCACTAATTCCACAAATCAATAGCTTCTTAGCCTTATAGTTCTTTTCTATCTTCTTTATGTCAGCTTCATCATATTCTCTTCTGATCTTAAAAACCACTCAAGTAAGCTCTCCTTCTTTGACATCCTTAGTGGGAACATGAGGGCCATCAAGAATTATGTCCCGTAGTTCACTGTCTTCTGCCATGATACAGTCATGTATTCTAGTCTTCCACCACCCGTAGTACTGTCTGTTAAAATGAGGGAGATGAGTGGTAAATTATCCTTCTAAGCTTGGTAGGCCTTCCATCTTTGCAGGATCCTTTCTTGATGTTAATCAGATAGAAAGTTCTGCTTTGATACCAATTGAAGAGATGTCCTAGTCCACCGTGTGGTAAGGGACCGAGTTCATAATACACTAGTAATGCAATAAAAGAAACCAAACTATAAAGTAAAAACAACAGAGAATTTTATGTGAAAACCTCCTTGCTCAAGGGAAGAAAACCACGACCTGTCACACAGGGTTTTTCAATCATTTTCAATATTTTCAAAAAACAAGTGAATACAATCTCCAAATGCATATAAAAAGATTAAACTCTTAATCTCACAACCTGTAAAAACCCTATGACAAGAAGAACCAAAGCAATACCACTGTTTCCCACTATATTAACTAACTCTAATTAATATAGACTTCAATCACACACCACACAATTAGCTCTATCTATGTTCATGTGTTAACTTACAAACAAATTGAATGTTTTCTTTTATAAATTAGAAATGGATCTTACAAGCTTACCACATCACAAGCATTTCCTAACAAACAACCAAAAGATGCACCTGATAACTCTATCAGGTCCCTTGAGGTGTGAGTTGAAAGCTTGAGTTCTTCAAAGACAAAGTTTATCTTTTTGTTTGCTTTGAATTGCTTAACTGGGTTTTTTCATGTCAATGAAGATATATTATCCTCTGAACAAAATAACCTAGTGTTGTCTGATTGGTTGAGTACACTTGTCTCGTTACTTGCACTCACCAACCATGTCAAAAGTGACAACTTTAACAATTGTTCACCAATTGACTTCAGATACCAGATCAACAATGGGACCTAGTTGCATGTTCGTGAGCATCATCAAAATTTCAAATATTAACACTTAGCAATGCTGAGAATCCTTAGGTTAAAATGGAAGGGTACATTGTGTCATTTTTAAAGGCTCAACGGATGGTTGAGAGGGTGTCTTTTTCATTAGGCCTATGTTTGTAATACTGGTGCTGACACTTCCTTATTGGGGTAAGTTCTAGTACAGAGAGAGTTCTTAGAGGATTTATGATAGATCTTCCAAGTGTTCTGCTTGACCATGATGTTGATTTTGGCATTTGGCTTGGAGCTGGGCACTCGTTTCATTTATATTCTCTCCGACAAAGTTCAAGGAGCTTTAGCGCATTAACAATTTATCAATGAAATGGGCACCGTAAATTGAAATAAATCTACTCATCAATTAACACTTCAACGTATTAACAACTTAACGGAGAGTAATTACAGTTTCACTAAAATCTGAATCCAAACATTAGAAACAACTTCCATTATCCAAAACCACAAAAATAGGGCATACCTCAAAGGTAAAGTGACTTAGAAATCTTACATGTTCTTGCAACATCCATTAATGGTTGAAATGACAGCATACCCCTTTTTCTGAATCACTTTCCTTTTCTTTTAACTGTTGAATGACTACATCAACAAGTGAAGATAATAAAACAAAAGACCAAAAATTATTTATAAAAAATCAAAAGAAGGGAAAAAGAAATTCCCCAAAAATATTGATCTAAAACATTTTTAATGACAAATGCGTTTCTCAATTAAATAAAAAGATGAGGAAGCTTCTCGAGGAAAAGAGAATTACAACTGAAAATATACCACATAACTATAAAGCTAGATTGAAACCATACATATTAGAAAGTTTTCATAATGCGCGATTATTTGGCAGTGTAGGCCATTAAAATAAATGAAATTGGTCTAGTATCCTACATGAACATTAAGAAAGATAGAAATTTTTGCTATGGTTGCTCAAAAATGTCTCCTAAGTGATGAAATTGAAGAAAAGAGTGAATTGAATAAATTACCATCATATATCAATACAAAGAATAATCAATATACAAAAACATAAGACCACTACCTTGGAAAAAGGTTTTAGCTTGTTGATTTTAATAGAGGATACATGATATAGGGAAAAAACAATTATTGCAAGTCAATAAATAGATGAAAATGATCTAAAGAAGTAAATCTTGTTGTTCGAGATTTTTAAGAAAGAAACTAATTGCATTTAACAAAAAATGCATATTGATAAATAAAAATTTGGGTAGTCTTTAATTACTTTCTTAGCATCTAGATTGAATATTGAAATATAATAATTTTACATTGACATGACATAATCAGTGACGTAATAAGTGAAATAATCCATGACATAACCAGAAATTTTCTGAAGGGTGTTCCATCTTTGGATAAGTAAATTCTTTTATGTTATGTGAAATGTTTGAAGTAATATAGTGATCGTCATAGTTGTTGTGTTTTTTCTTCTTGTTTTGCTTGTTTGGACTTTTCGCAATTTCATTATTTCTTTTATGACTTGTAGAGATGGATCACACAATTATCGAGGTGATCTGACTAGCTTCTGAGGAGAGTTCCTATTTTAGAGTTTTGGAATAAGAATATTGACCAAAGTAAATAATTTTGGTTAACGAACTCTGATGTGAATTTTGATGATTCCACTAGATCTGGGGTGATTTATGATTTAGCTAAATATTTTACATGGATCTCAAGGCATCCGAGTGTGAAAAGTGTCATTGAGTTGATTTCTAGTTTTTCCTAAAGTTTAGAGTTGACCCCAATAAACATTTGGTTATGTCGTCATCAGATTGGTGATTTCATTATTCCAATAAGCTAGATTTATATGTTTCGTCTTTTTCCTGGAGGTTCCAGATAAATTCCTCTTTTATGAGCTTAAGGGGAATGGGCTAGGTTGCTTTATGTGGCTATACTCCTGCGATTTATTGTTTGCTTCAGCGAAGGATGCACTGTGCACCAGGGTTTGCTTCTGCGAGGATAGTCTCCATCAACAACCTCGCACTTGTCACGACCCAGGGGTACTCCATAGATGTAACATGGCGTAAAGAACCCCGAAGGACTCCATACAAGCCACTTAGCATATCATAACATAAGAAATAAAATAATAAGAGTAAAAACGCATTTCAAGTCTAAAGATTTCATATAAGAAAAATCGGAAGTCTAGACTCTAAGTCTCAACATAGCCATCTATTACAATGTTCGAATGAAATAGGGCCTAGCCCATACGACATGTCCAAAATGGGAAATACATGAAACGAGACTACAACATAAGAAATAGCCATCCTCAAACCATGAGGACTCACCAACAAGCTCGAAAGATAGTCAAGTCCCAGCACTAGCCACTAGAATGATCACCTCGAGAACCGGACCCTACACTTGGGGGAAAATGTAGGAAAAGTAGGCGTTAGTACAAAAATGCACAAAGTATGATAGCCATGCATAAAGACATTGAAAACATGCTAAAAGAGAAGTTTCATTTGAAAGCATGCACTTTTCCAAATTTAAACATCATCATAACATAGTGGAAAAATATAAGTCATAAACATGATCTTTGAATGTAAGCTAGCATAATCTTGGAACCTTTGAACACCTACGTGATACTTCTTTAAGCATGCCTTAGTTCATTATTATTGGAACACTTCAGGATGCCTCTTTAAGCAAGCCTAATTTCATTATTAAACTTCTTGTTATTGTGGGAAATTAGCCTTAACCGACATGAGACCATGTGAGCTTAACATGGAATCCGGTGTTACCCACATCAAAAAAGGTTTGACTACTTGCCTAAGGTAGAAGGATAACTTTAGCTTAGGTGGATCCACTAGCTATATAACCAATGGGGGCACAAAGTTTATGGGATAAGGATATTGCTACTAGAAACCCGGCCTTACGACGGGGGAGCTTCCATCTCAAGATATTGGTTCTAGAAACCCGGCCTTACTACTGGAGCGCTTCCATCTCATAAAACATCCACTCGGTGCTAAGCATTAAATTCCCACGGAGTAGTTATTATGTCTTGATTTAACTTCATTACTCATGAAAGGGCGCCTTTGGCCTACCGAATCAAGGTATATCACTAGAATAACTCATTGACTCCTCATGAAAGGGTGCCATTGGCCTACCGATTCAAGACAAATCATTAGAATAGCTCTTTAGTCAGTCATGAAAGGGTGCCATTGGCCTACCGATTCAAGTTACATCAACTAAGATAGCTCTTTAATTACACATGAAAGGGTGCCCTTGGCCTACCGATTCAAGGTATAACAATTAACACAACTCTTTAGATCATGCGTGAGAAAACCTTTCAACATCCATGATTACTTGCATTTAGATTCAATTAGGTGAGAAAGCCTTTCGACCCTAGAACCTTCATTACTCATGCATAGGTGTGTATATGAGGATATCCTTTCAACAACACAATAATTACTTCATAACCATAGACAATTCACTCTCAAAGAATCATCAATACAATTGCATAGATTTCATAGGAAATGCATAATCTCATACTTTACCTCCTTGAGGTTCAAAACACAATACAATTGCATAGATTTCATAGGAAATGCATAATCTCATACTTTACCTCCTTGAGGTTCAAAACATTATTTCAATCATCACATCTAGAATTCAAACATTAGACATGGATATCATCATAATTCAAGTAACCCAATCACTACATGAATAATTTCATATCATTCTTCTTTCTTTAACAAAGACCCACATTACAAGACTACAATTGAGAAATATGGGGATTTAATGGGTTTTGGGGGATTCATCATAAAAACCATTGGAAATCATCAATTCATGCTTAGTATAACATAATTCAATCATTAGAATCAATTTTGAAAGGAACCCATGACTTTGGAATCAAACCCTAACATTTGGGGATTTCTATCTTTGAAATTGATATTTTGAAGGGACTCCATGGATGAAGGACTACGATACCTTATCAATGAAGCCCAATGAATTTGGTGTGAAGAACCTTGCTTCTTAAACCCTAGCTCCAACTTCCTTCTTATTCTTCTTCTTCTTCTTCTTCTTCTTCTTCTTCTTCAAGTTCTAGAGAGAGAATATTTGGAGAGGATGAACTTTGGTGATTTGATTTGGGTTTTGGAAATAATGCGTTGAATGGTGAGTTTAAAGGGTTAAAACCACTTATATAGCTGTATAAAACTTAGGCAAAACAACCTCACTTAATACCCACTTAAAAAGGAATTACCCAAAATAACCCTCCACTTAAGTGATCCACCCAGGGACCACGCACCTCTTCACGAGCCATCAAGGGTACCACGGCCCTTAAAGGTACCCGTGGTCTCTTGACCAGTAGCTAGGACATCTTGACATAACCCCCACAAGGTGAAGGAAACCCCACGAGCCTTCCCACGGGCCGTGAAGTGGCTCTTGAAGGGGAGCCAACTTGGGGCAGCCTTAAGGAGGCTACTTCCTCACCACCACGAGTGGCACCACGGGTCGTGAAGACCCTCGTGGCAGTGTGGGCAGTGCCCTGGCAAGCTTGGGCAGCCTTGGCCCCTTGCCTTTTTTCCTTGACGTTAACCCTCACGTTAGCTCTAGCTTAGCCAACTAATTTCTGGGGTGTTACAATATCTCCTCCTTGGGATCATTCATCCTCGAATGACGATCTAGACACCTTATGGAAGTAAAGACTCAAGACTAGCAGCCCATCATGCATGCAACATCAAAATAATGCACAATTCAAAGGAGGAAACTTCAACTCCATCTGAAACATACTTAATGCATCACAAGGAAGTAGGAACTACATCTAACAACCCATTATGCATGAAAACCCAACATATCTCATATTCATAAGAGGAAATACCTTCTCCCACTAAAAGCATGCTCAACACAATCTCATGGAGCCCTTATGCAATATACTTTCAAAAAACACCACTAATGCATGTTCAACAATTCATCTCATGAAGCATTTAGGAAACTCTTACTCAATGCAGAACAACATGAGGAAAAAATCAATCATAAAACTTATTTTCTTACTAAACATAAATTTCTCAAGAACATGCATAATATAGGGAAATCATGGAAAAACTCATATAACACACATGACTCCCAAAACAAGGAAAACTCAATAGGAACTAAATACCTCAAACTAGGGTAGGAGTAGAAGGAAAAAGATGAAGATAACGGGACATCATATCGGCCTCGGCCTCCCAAGTAGCACCCTCAACTGAAGGATTCCTCCACAACATCTTTACGGAAACAACTTATTTGTTTCTCAATGTCTTAACTTGCCGGTTTAAGACCTCAACCGGAACTTCCTCATAAGAAAACTTTCATCAACCCCCCCCCAACCCTTCTAAGGGGATTATGGATGCCGGATATCCAACACACTTCTTAAGCATAGAGGCATGACCATGATAATCTTCTTGTGTTGATTAAAAGTCTATTCTCATGAAAACACATGATCATAATGTGAAAGGTTTCCTCACATATAAATGATGATTCTAAGGTTGAAAGTCCATTCTCACCTATTGAATCTATGAACTATTTTTTGAGTTGTGTTGGATGCAAGGTAAGACACTCCTTCATGAATGTAAATTCAATTCAAGATTAAACATGTAATTTTGGAAAATAATGCTTAGGACCGAGTGGATATGGAATATGAGGTAGAGGCTATCTCGTCAATTCAAAAGGCTGGGTTTCTAAAGTAATCTCAAGAGATGGAAGCTCCTCCGTCAATTCAAAAGGTTTGGGGTTTCTTGTAACAATCTCCCTATCCCATAACCATGTGCCCACATAGGTCTTTAGCTAGTGGATCCACCTAAAAGCTAATACATTTAGTTCTACCTTAAGAAAGTAGGACATCTCTTTTCGGTGTGGGACATGACACCGGATTCCATGTAGCTCACATGGTCTATGTCGGTTAAGGCTATATTCCCTCCATGAACAAGAACATGAACATGAAACATGAACTATTACTTATGGCTCTTCAAGAAGCTCTACTTAGTGTGAATGGGGGTATCGGACTTCATTCATGCATTGCACAAGTAGGCTTTGAGAGTGGTCATGGTATGGTTCCCTTATACTATGATGATTTATGAGTTAATGCCTGCTTTATATGGATTGTTGCTAAGAGTGGCTTTCCTTGATATGAGTCATTGAACATGAATGTTTTCTTGTCTATGAGTATTAACTATAGATGAGACCAAAGCATGACAAGCATGAGCATGGTGGCCTAAAAGTGGTACTTAGCGTAGATGGGATTATGGGATCTTATCTATGCATGGCACAAGTATAACTTAGGGTTACTTATGTGATGGTTCTATTATGATGAGATAATCTTGGTATTTAACTATGTATGTGAACTATGTCTTATGATGATTGATCTTTGCATTATGCCTATGATTGGAGACTATGCTTATGATTATCTTGTTATCCTTTATGCTATGATGAACTATATATGAGTTGTCTTATGAGTACGTTTTCCAACTACTTCAAGGATGATGTTCAAAATTAGCACATAGCATGGTTTCAACTAAAATATCCCTTTTAGCATGTTTTAAAGGTTTTATGCATGGCTATCATACTTAGTGCATTTTTGTACTAACCCATATTTCCTATATGTTTCTACAAGTGTAGGGTTTGGTTTTAAAAGGTCATCTTCTATTGGCTGAAGCTTGGAATAGATCATTCTCCTTGCTAATTGGTGAGTCCTCAAGATTAGAGGACGAGCATCTTCATTTAGTAGTTTCACTCTAGTATTTCATTTGAGAACTATTGTAAGGGTTGTGTCCCTATTTGAGATTTCAATTATATTAGATGGCTAAATGGGACAATGTCTAGACTTCCGCTTGCTTTTATAAAAGACTTCGATTGTATGGAATAAGTTTTAAATTCCGCATCATTTCTATTAATCTTATGTCATGATATGCTAAGGGCTTGTATGAAACCCCTTCGGGGTTGAGTACGCCGTGTTACATCTAGGGGGTACCCCTGGGTCGTGACAAGTACCCTAACGCTGAGGGCCATCAATAAATCACTCCAGCCCGAACCATATCCAACCAGAATCGATGAGTAGCTTCCACACAAAGAATCAAACACACCGGAACTTACGGAAATAGGGGATTTATGGATATATGGTTACAAGAGTTGTGTTACTGCCTAGCTAAGGCCCAAACTATGAGACTCAAGTCTGCTACATCAGTCTACAGGGAGCTAAGTCGTCTGAAGCGACGTCGGGGAGATTACAAGACCTAACGACCCCAAAAGGATACAAGTCTATGGAAATCACTATCCTAAGCCTAAACTAAGGGCAAACATGCTCCAAAAATATTAACTAATCACAAATAAGGCATACCACAAGGTGAGGATGATCAACAAATACAATAAACATGCTTCAACCGACCGGAATACCCGAAAAGTAGCCTAAGGCATGGATTCTAGGAATTTAACATGATTAACCACCAATTCAACCCCAAATTCATACAAACCAACATATAATTACTGAATCATGCTCAGTCTAATGAGAGGGAAGTCGTAGACTACCTGTAGGCCGGCCCGCGCTTCAAATTATGTCACCCAAGCTTTTCCCTTTCCTACAGCCTCGAAACGCTGCCACGCTATCAAAATAGAATCACAACGTCAATACGGTCATTTTGACACAAAAATCACAGTTTTTGGAGACGGACCCAAAATCAGGTCTTAAACGGGATTGTAGGAACCGCACCGGGAATCCCGAAATCAACTCCGTCAAAAGGTTCATTTTACCACACCGAACTTGTGCCCCACAGAACACAATTCGGGACTCAAAATAGCCTAGAATCAACTTATGCATTTAAATCACCATTAAAGCTAAAGAAGGAGACATGACAACAGCTAAATCTCAAAAATTACCTCAAACGGAGCTAAAATGAGAGAGAAATTGCGTTTAGAAAATGAGGGCTGAATGTTGATTTTCATCTTTAAGCAATGGCAGATCTGGTCGCTAAAAAAATGACATTTTCTGATCGCTAAAAGTCTGCACCATATATCAGATTTTTTCTATTTTTTTTCAAAGTCTCCGAACAGACCCTCGGGATTCATTCGGGACCTGATAAGAATAAACTAGATATGCTACCCCACTAAATTCGACATTTCAGACTCAATGTAATTGTCGGATTTCCATAAAAAGATTTCTATAACAGAAATACCCCCTCGGGATCCATTAGGCCTAAAACACAACTTTTCAGCTAAACACCCAAAAATCAAAAAGAAGATCTCAAGACCCAAACGAAAGGTCCTACTAAACCAAATTCCAAATTCCGGAGCTAATGTCACTGACGAAATTCTCATATGATAAAAAATTGTCTGAATGTTGACCAAAGTTAACTCTAGGCCTTTAAGCTTTCTAACGTCTCATCTAAGTGCTCAAACTCACACCGGAAGCCATAGGACCTGAACTAAAGGTTCTTCTAGACCAAACTCGACGTTCCGAGGCTAACCACACTGACGAAATTTTAATTCAAGCACCTTTACCAAGAATGATGACCAAGGTCAAACTTAGGCGAAAGTTAAAATGCCTAATAGCACAAATTTGTGTCGAAAGCCTCGTGATTCGAGCCTACCATTCCACTAGCCTTAAATGACCATTATGAAGCTGATGGAACCGTTTGAATTCCATTTTGAGGTTGTTTACCTGATTTTTTAACTAAAGTCAACTATTCAACTTTCCCCCATCGAAGATGATGACTCTAAGGGATGGAATCCAGGGTTTCAAACGCTTGGAAGGTGAGCCAATCCATGAGACATGGCTGAGTTTTAAGAAGTTGGTGCTTCAGTGCCCGACTCATGGACTTCCAAATAAGGTGCTACTGGAATTTTTCTATAGAGGCCTTGATTTGGTAAACAAAGGAGTGGTTGATCAATTTTCGCCACGTGGTATAATGCAAAAACCCTATGCAATAGCGTCCCAACTCCTTGATTGCATGACCAAGACCAACAGGGCATGGTATACTCACAAAGAACAAATCTCTCCTCTTGTAAAATGACAAAAGCACAGATCGAAAAGGATCAAGAGAGAGACCAGAATATAGCCAAAATGATAACCCAGCTGGGTATCTTAGCCAAAAGTGTCAGGGAATTTGAAGCGTTGTACAATGAGGAAGTAAACTTTCTAGCCAATCAAGGAAGAGGTGATCGTGCAAACCACCCAAGGACGGGTGGAAATAAAGGTTGGACAGAAAGAGAGGGGGAGAAGGATAGGTATGTTCCTCCCCATAAACGTCAAAAGCTCAAGGATTATGAGGGTGGTCGGATAGAAGATATGCTTTCAGGCATTCTCACAAAAATTGAAGGTTCCGACAAAGTGCTGAAAGAGATGAAAGAGGATGTTTTGACTCTCAACCAAATGGTGACCTCTCACTCAGTCTCTATTAAGCAGCTGGAGACCCAAATGGGTCAAATTTCTTCACATCTAAATCCAACACAACAAGGGGGATTGCCTAGTGATACAATGGCAAATCTCAAGAATGAAGCTTAAATGGGTATTTTCGTCGTGCCACGACGTTAACTAGGCTCTTCTTGGGAGGCAACCCAAGTTTTTAATGCTTTAAGTTTGATTTTGAATAATGGGTGTGCGGGTTGAAAAGTAGAGTGTGTTTGAAAATGTGCAGTTTGGCGAGCCATAGAGTCCAGTTGGCGTCTCACCGAAAAGGTCAGCGAGTCTGACTTGGACCGCCGTTGGACCAACAAAACTTTAGGTAGAGGTCCATAAAACTCGGCGGGCTAATTAATTAATCGACGACTCGCTGAACAGGTCGGTGAGCCTAATTTTGTCCGCCGTTTGGACCCCAAGATAACAGGGAGTCCTGTAAAACTCAGCGAGGTAAGTTACCACTCGGCGCATCACCTAGTGGTTCGGCGAAGATGACTTACACCGCCAAAAGGGCCGCGAACTGAAAGGTTTTAAAAGGCCAAACAGTTTAAAATTTCAAAATCTTTCATATTCGCCCATTTCTAACCCCGTACACTCACACCCGCACTTTTGATTTCCTGTATTATTTCTAATTTACTTGCTTTGTGCTCTTGATCTCGTGTTTGGATTTGGATTGCATTGCCACCTAGCTTATCAAATTTTAAATTTGGCATTCAAGTTGGTTTTCGAAACACCAAACTTTTGATTAGTGGTTGAACTCGAATGCATTCGATAAATTGTGTTGTTTTGTGTTGGGTCTGTGCTTAAATCGTGTTTGATGTGGTTGATTGCTTATTTAGTGTTTCAAAATTGCACCTAATTACTTAAAAAGATGATTTCCCAAGTTTCGTGTGTTAAAATTAACTATAAATTTTTGGGTTGCGGTTATTTTATGTTGGGTGAAGTCTAAGTAACCTCCAATTTTGCCAAATGACGTACTTTTCCCAATGATGGAGCATTTGACGTCATTCTTAAGGACAAAAGTCGTCAAATGGCCAATTTTGGCTAAATCGGGGGAAGTTTGAATACCCTGGAGGCATGGATCTTATGGGTCTTGTATGAATTGCATAATGTGTGTGTTTGATTTTGATTTCGGGGGCTGCGGGCTTAATTTTGGAAATTGGGGTTGAAATTTGGCACGTTGGGCAGTTTGGTGATCTAGGTCGAGCTCGCCGAACGGTTCGCTAACGTCCCCCTTGATCAACCTTAATTTCGTAATTTGGCTTAGTTAGAGTCTGTAACTTTCGGCGGCAAGCCTGAGCTCACCGAATTCACTCGGCGACTCGCCGTATGTTTCCTTTGATAGCCCTTTCTGCACCCCTAACCCCTAAAACACACTTTTAATTTCGGCGAGCTAGTATGAACTCGCCGAGTGATTCGGTGACTCACCGACAGGATCGGTGAGTTTTTCTACAACTTTCTTGAATGATTTCTAACATTTTTCGATGTGTTTTGCAGATATGGACAGACTCAAAGTATCAGGAAGAGACATGTCGCCCCGCAAGAGGGGAAGAGGAGTCGAAATCACTGAGGGAGCAGCTGCTTCCAAAGCAAAGGCAACTAAACTTCCTACCAAGGGTGGGAAAGTCAAAGGAAAGGGCAAGGCGTCGTAGCTGAGTTACCGGAGGTCAGCTCCGACAGTGAGGGAGTCTACACAACTCACCTTACCACTTTAGAAAGTGAGGATGACCATCAGGATTCTCAGGCTACCATCTCTGAGCCTGAGGATGAACAACTTTTATTTTCCCGATGAGCAGAACTTTACTCAAAGAGGCTTCATGATCCATCTAGGATTCGGGTGCCTTCGGCTAGTCCTCCTCCTCAAGCTTTAGTTCAGACTGTGGTCCTGGCACCACCTGTAAAAGGTCCTCCTCCCTGATCTCTCAATAGACTAAAGACCGAGGTACTGAGAACTATCATTGAGGAGCGAGATGATGTTATATATGATGATCTGGCAGACTTAGAGGGTGCCATGAATTGAGACTGCCCGACAGGCTTCGTTGAGAGAGACTTCCATGCCAAGCTCTAGTGGAGCCGGTGTTGATGTTACCCCGGGCACTGATTCCCAACCCCAGAGTGTTACCTAGGGCACTGATGCCCCGACAGATGGAGCGACTGTGTAGACAAGATCATTCTTTACCTCCCTCTCTGTTGTTTTTGTGTTTTTAGTTGCATTTGAGGACAACTGCTTTTCTTTTGTGGGTGGGGTGAGGTATTTCCATACCTACCTCTTGTGATTCTGTTTTATTTGTGAATTTTTGGTATTTTGAGCTATATATGTGTTTTGATTTTTATCTTGTGGATGGTTGAGATTGTGGCTCCTTGTTTTGAATGGAAATGGTTTTGACCTATTTTAAAATTTTGTGTCACCCCTATTGTTTGTGATTGTGGCTTGTGGCTTTTCTTGTGCAAATTTGAGTATCGGTTATGATCAATACCGATGACTTGAATAGTGCTCTTAATTGAACGAAATGAATGTGCGGCTACAATGAGGCCTATGAAGTTGCCTAAACCATGTGTGAACTTTTAGCATCTCGTTGTGATTAGCCGATTATCGAATGAGCCTCTTGTGATGAGAATTACACACTAGCAAAAGTGTGGAGTCTTGTTTGATATTGGTGCCAATGCCTGGTATGTTGAGATTACTTTGAACAATTATGTGATAACACCTAGAATTTGCCCCGTTGGTCCGGTTGACTAAGTGATGCAAGCACTTGATATGATCTTAGGCAACAATTTTGAAGAGTGAAACAATTTGACAATATACCTCTTTTGTGGCCAACCTTGTGAGATGTGTGAACCTTGCCTGAACCCTATTGAGCCTTACCCTTTTCTTGGAAGAAACTTGAACAATTGTGATCCCTCTTTATCAATCTACCCATAACTTTCATGAAGTACGGTTTGTTTGAATAGCCAACTTAGGCCAAAAGACTAAGTTGGGGTGTGGTGAAAGGAGAAGGAAAATCAAGAAGTGTAAAAAAATAATCCCTTTTTGAAAAAGGTTTTGAAAAAGATGGAACCCCACCATGCAAAGAAAAAGAATGAAAACGTTGTGAAATAAAGTGATGAAAATTGCAAAAGAAATGGGGTATCCGGTAATCCATATGAAGTTGAATAATGGGGTGGATTATGAGCATGTTTGAGTTGTTAAAGAAAAGGAAGAAACAGATGATTCAGGCCACACTTCATGGAGGTAGCAGCCACTGAGCCTAAATGACCATACATTGACACGCAGCCCCATTACAAGCCATGAAAAGACCTTGGTGATCTTGAGTGAGCTGAAACAAATGTTGATTGGAAAATAAGGGCAAACCTATGGGTGAAGTCATGCATGTTTTCATCTTTATGAGTGTGAGAGTTGTATGTGATTCCGGAACTTTAAATTGGTGAGAAACAGTGTGTGAATATGGAATCATCTTTGTTGTGAGGGCATTTAAGTACCTATGTTGAGCTTGCACTTGCATTTGTAGCAAGTATTGTGAACTTGAGCATCTTCGGTAATGGTGAGTCACAATTTGAATCTTTGAGTGCACAATTGATCATTGCATGAGTAAATTGAGCCTTATTGTGTGCATTCATGCTGAGTCTTATGCAGCACTGTTTGAGACATCCTTTTTGAACTACTGATCTTGAGTTTTACTTGAGGACAAGCAAAAGTTAAAGTTGGGGGTGTTGATGAGTTTGAGATTTGGACTTATTTAGGGCTTTGTTTTGATAGATTTAGTGTCCTCAAATGCTTAATTTATGCTATACACTGATGTTAATGTCTTGATTTTCATGTATATGGATTGAGGAGCAAAGCACGGACACTAACAGGAAAAAAGGAACAAAACAACCTGAAAAAATGAAGAAGGGCGAGCCTGAAGAATGCCAATAGCACTCGACGTGTCGAAATTCCTATGTCTTTCTTTCATCCTCTCTGTCTCTATGGCCTATGCCAATTAGTCTTATTCGGATGAGTTGCATTTCGTTTTCCTTTTGTTAGTTTATAAGTTAGGGCCACGCCGAGTGGCTAATCTCACCGCCTAAAGTTCTAGTGTGCCAAGCACTGAAGGAAGAAACCAAGCCGGCGATGAAAAAGAGCAGTCGGAGAATCACCAAGTCGTTCCACGAAGCAAAGATAGATCGCCAAAGTTACAGACCTTGAGGATGTTGAATGCTAAGGCGAAAAGGTGATGGAAGAGGTCAAAGGGCGGCTCGCGGAGTGGTTCATCGAGCCCGACTTACTTCGACGAGTGGCCCTTCGTGGCTTATTTTCGGTGACTATAAATTATATTTTGAACATTAATTTAGTATCGAATTTTTAATTCATCTTAGTGTAGAACAGTTTTCTCTGAAGATTCTAAGTAGACTTGAAGGTTTTGAGACTTAATTTGAACATTTTGCAAGTGGGTTTCGAATTTTCTTCGAATTGGAGCATTGTAAAGCTTGAATTCCTCTTACCCAATTGATGGCTAATCGATTCGGTTACGGTTTTTATCTTTTTATGATATTCGGCTAAAATCCCAACTCTTGGGGTGTGATCATGTGATTATGGCTTGAATTAGTGTGTGGGTATTGTTAATTACTAGTTTAAATGCTATTTTGAAGTGGATTTAATCATTAATTGTGGTTTAATTTATGAATTGTAGTTGCAAATGCAGTTCTATTTTAGAGTTCTTGGCTTGCTCGAGAGAGAGGTTTTAGAACTAAAATTACTGATTAATGATTCGTATGTATTGGGTTGATTTGGGTTTAGCTCGAGAGAGTGAATCCTAAACCCATTCCTACCCATCTTGCTCGAGAGAGAAGATGTATTAAGGTTTTAGGTTGTTCTTAAATGCTATGCTTGTTGATGTTCGAGAGAAATCACTTGAAGCGGAATGGTTGTTCGAGAGAAAGCTATTTCAATTATAGTCTAGCCTACCCACTGATATTTAGTTGTTTACTAGTAGTTTCAATTACCCATATATCGAAATTTACCTATAATAGATCACATCCCGAGAATTCCTCTCCTTATTGTTATCTCAATGCTATTTCACTGCTTTGTAGTTGATAATTGCAAATCAAAACCCCCATCTGACATTTGATGTCACCCCTTTGATTTTTAATGTGTCCTTTTCTGATAATATCTATTCCTATAGCTAGTTAGATCACATTTGTACTTCATAGTCAAATTTGAACACGTATCGCTCCCTGCAGGATTCGACCCCAACTCAATTGTTAGGTTTTATACTGCTTAATGATCGTTTGCACCTAGAATTGGATGAGGTGTGCTTGAAACGTTAATCACTAGGCTTAGAAGGAATAGGAAAACACCAAACTACCCCTCCAAAAATGATTTAGGTGACTTTAAAAGAGAGCCTTCACTAAAACAGGCATAACTTTTTACTCCAAGCTCGAAATTAAGCAAGCTTGGTGGGGTTGAAAATAGGACTCAAAGACTTTTAATTTGATTGGTCATGGGCCAAAAAATTCTTTATGTGCTGAGAGATATGCTCATTTGAAGTTGATTCAAAACTCAAAACTGATGGGTGACTTGTACTAACCTCTCTTTAGCTCTTTTCGAAATCTGGGGTGTTACAATATCTCCCCCTTGGGAACATTCATTCTCAAACAAGATCAAACTAAGCACCACATTGGTGGGAAGTGTCTAACAACTCAACTCAAGTATGAAACATGCAACTAGTGTAAACTCAACATATCAACTTAAAGAGTACTTCAAAAATAGTTAGTACCTTGGTCGGGAATTGATTCAGAGGAAAATGTGAGGGTATCTAGCCTTCATATCCTCCTCATCTTCCCATGTTGCCTCCTCAACAAACTGATTCCCCCATAAGACCTTAACTGATGCAACCTCTTTGGTTCTCAACCTGCAAACCTGACGATCAAGAATCTGAACGGGAATCTCCTTGTAAGATAAGCTCTCATTGATACAAATATTCTTGGAAGGTACAATAAGTGAAGGATCTCCCAAACATATTTTTAGCATAGAGATGTGAAATACCGAATGGAGTGCGTCTAACTTTGACGGTAGGTCCAACTCATAAGCTACGTTGTCACCTCTCTTGGATATCCTGTAAGGAACAATTCCCTTCTTACCAAATCTCATAACACCCTTCATAGGTGAAACCTTCAAATAGACCCAATCATTAACCTAAAATTCCAAATCTTTACTTCTAACATATGTATAAGATTTCTGACAGAATGGCTATAGGCTCCTCCTTATAACCTCCAAATATCTGACCTTCCGGTCTGCATACTCTTTATGCCTGTTCTGAGCTTCTAGAACATCTCCTGAATAAATTTCACATTCCCTAATGATTCTCATCAAAAGGTCCCACCTCAAATGCATCAAACCAACCACTGGGAGACCTACATCCCCTCCCGTACAGTGAATCAATGAAGTTATCTCAATACTCGAGTGATAAATATTATTGTACGTAAACTTAACTAACCTCAAAAGCTATTCTCAATAACCACCAAAGTTGATCGTACGCACGTCCGCCACATGTTATCAAGGACCTTGACACAATCATCAGGAATAATCCTTTCTCACATAAGCATTATAAAATTCTAAATCAATACTCGCTACAATTAGAGGTGGACCTGAACCAACCAACAGACACTCATGATACTCAAACAATCATAGTTCTTATCAACATCTCCTTCTCACAACATAAATTTCTATGAGCTTAAGTTATAAAAATTTGATCTTTAGACATCAGATACTCATCGAGGGATATGTCCAAGCATACATACCCTCTAACAACACTATCGAAATGCTAGATTTAGTAATTGTAGATTACCTCTTAAAACAGTAGAATTGGACCCAATGATCCTCACATTCAACCACACATAATCGATACATGACCTCAACGACTAGATGAATATTAAGATTGTCGGACAACCATAGATACGCATGGTAGCTCTTCTATAACTCTCATAAGCAAGGTGGTACATATAGAACCACTGAAATACTTTAACAACTCCAAGACAATACCACATAAGTCATCTGAAATAACCAAGTCTTCCCAAATCATCCCACTCAACCAAGAGAACATCGCAGGATCTGTACACCTGATCCACCACTAGGGATCCACCCACAAAAGTGAAAATAGGCGTGAGCATAGCTAGTGCATCATACTCACAACCATGTACAAAACGAAATAGATGGTCACATAAGAATTTATCGAATAACACTAAAGGTTTTCCTCTGAAGAGTCGATATCGACCATTTCTATTAAGTTGACTCCACATACTCTTCACATCATTCCACTGAAGCCCACAATCTCAAGTACTAATAACCATCATAAACACTCCGACCATTAACCTTACTCTAAACCAACACTTTTTAAATGAAAATCCTTCTTTGGTACTTTAAAATCAACAGTAATAACTTTACGAGCCAACTCAGGTGTAAGTCATTTCAAATGCTCAATACCTGGATCATTTCTCACCTTGCAAATTCATACCATGACAAAATATATCACCACGAATGTAGACATTACACTGAAAAATCTGAATTGCAAATTCAACCGTAAGACACAATCCCCTTATCTATCAACGTTAGCATATACCTTAAAGATTTTTATGAATTCATGGATCTTTCATTTTCATTGATCGCATCTCCATCGATCTTACAATATCTTTCGCTAACAATTCAATTGTACTCATTACTAAACTCAAAAACAAAAGCCAAGCACTTATCATCATACTCAAGCTAGTGTCTGTACACTCCTTTCTCAAGTCTTTTTCAATAGTTTTTAACCAATCTGATGGACTTGTGACACTATTACCATAGCCACTGCAAAATGAATGAAATCACGTGTCTCAGAACCCAATTATCTACCCCTCTGAAGATACATCTTTAGCCCTTGCAATCAAATACAATATTCTTGCTCTCGCCTCTCTCTAAAGGATGTACTACATCCCACTATGTTTTCTTCATTATGACTCTAGCTCTTTTAAATTCTATTCGAGTGGTGTCCCATCATCTCTTAAAACTTTCCATACAACCACGTTACGCACCAAATATTAGAAAACCACAACCTTGGATACTCACAAGTCGTAATTACTATACAAAATTTGCTTAACCAACAATCTTATATATAGTTGTATCCCATCACAATCCATCACGAACTCTTATTACCATTATGCTCAGTTAGCCCTGGCTATCACTATGAAGTCAACCTTTTCATCGACATGACACCTCAACTCAGGTATACCCATCAAATTCAAAGGACAAACCCAATTTGTATACGCACTTTCTTACTAAATTACTTCAATTGCCTTTACCCAAGTATACTCATTGGGACTTTCTATATCCATAAGCTTGTCATTCCGGTATCAATCCACTCCTTTATGGCTTAAGATAAAATCACCAGTCCTCATACCACCATTCTTCTTCTTAACAAACAAGACAGGAGCACCCCACGGGAAAACACTAGGACGGATGCAACCTTTATCAAGAAGCTCCTGAATTTGAGCTTTAAGCTCTCTCAATTCTTCCAGAGCTATGCGATAAGGAGGAATGGAGTTGGGCGAGTGCCAGTTTCCAAGTCAATGCAGAAATCTATATCTCTATCTGGAGGCATACCATGCAAATCGGTAGGAAACACTTCCTTGAATTCAGACACTACAGGAATAAATTCAATAGAGGGAGACTCAACATCAACACCGCGAATGTGAGCCAATTACACCAAACATCCTTGCTCCACCAGTTTCCTAGCCCGCACGAATGATATGACCTTAGCTTGTTAGGCTTGTACACCCCTTCCCACTCTAACCTTTCTACCCGGGATCTCTAGAGTTACCGACTTAGCATTACCATTAAGCACATCATAATAGGGGGACAACCAAGTCATGCCTAAGATTATATCAAGTCATTCATATCCAGCATAACCAAATCAACCCAAGTCTAAAAATCCATAAACACAACCGGAAAAACACGATATACATGGGTGACTATGACTGACTCTTCAACTGGGGTAGAAACATGGATGGTGGCATCAAGCATATCACAAACAACATCAAATCCCAAGACAAACTGAACTGACACGTATGCATAAGTAGAACCCAGATAAAAAAAATAGTAGCCATCCGGTCACATACGAGAATAGTACCTGTCACCACTACATCAGACACCTCAGCCTCGGTCTTGCCTGGAAAGGCATAAAATTGAGACATGTCATCTTGACGGGCAACCTCTTTGCCTGGATGCACTACTCCTCTACCTGCATTACCATTTCCCCAGCCTCCACGACCTCGCTAATTTCCTCCTCATATGCCCAGGTTCTCCACAATTTTACACACTTAATAACTTAACCAAGTAAACATCATTGATATTGGAGCAGTCGTATCATGACCCTCTTTGATATACAATCAATCCATGAAATCGTAGTATAGCTTCTAACCTCAATTGGCATAACTTAATTTCATCATTCACTAAACAACCCATACATGTTATGACAACAATACTAAATGCATTTCCCAAAGTAATGGTGTTCATTATCTAGCCGTCCCTTACCAAAACTTCTTGAATGTTCTCACCTATAAGCTAGAATCTACAAATCTGACCTTAATCCCTTCACAAATGATGATAGTAGATGGCGAGCCCCATAAAACTCCTAATTTCAATCACAGAACTAGGTCGGGCCCAATTCCTGACTGCTTCAATCTTTTGGGGATCTACCATTACCCGTTCCCTTGAAACTACATGCCCCAAAAAGGCAACCAAAGTCAACAAAAACTCACACTTAGAAAATTTAGCATACAATTTTCGTCTCCGAAGGACACTCAGAACAATACGAAGATGATCGGCATGCTCTTCCTCACTCTTAGAATAAACCAATATGTCATCAATAAAAACAATCACAAATGAATCCAGAAATGGTTGGAACACACCATTCATCAAACTCATGAAAGTTGCAGGCGCATTTGTCAATCCAAACGATATAACTAGAAACTCGTAGTGCCCATAGCGGGTTCTAAATGCCATTTTTGCTATATCCTCAGGCCTAATATTTAACTGATGATATCCAGACCTTAGATCAATCTTAGAGAAAATGGATGCACCCTGCAACTGGTCAAAAAGATCATCTATCCGAGGCAACAAATACTTATTTCGAATGGTAACCGTATTCAACTGTCGGTAGTCTATACACATCCTCTCTTTCTAGTGATGGTGTTACCACTTTTGTTGCTCTAGTTCGGACCATAGAGTGAATGAGGAAAGATACCAATTTGTATCACCCAAATACTAATTGGATTCAGTAATAGCACGAAAGGAGTAGAAACAAAGAGATTTCCTAAAGTCCTATAGCCTCTCGAAGAAAAGTACAGACGTCTCCCTACCGTTCCGCAAGACTCTACTAGACTCATTTTGGTACAATGAGATCAATGAACCTAGGGCTCTGATACAAACTTTGTCACGACCCATACCATCGTGATTGGCACCCACACTAACCCTCCGGTGGGAGAACCATTACTACTAACCAACTAACCCCAAAACTAAACATTTAAAGATACAGAAGCAGGTTTAAATGCAGAATTTATATAGAGTTCCCATAAACTCCAAAGGTTTAAATAAAACTAACCAAACTAATGCGGAAGAACAACCCCTAGAACCTGAAACTCATTGTACCAAAACTCTGATTAACTAACAAGTCTAAGAAAAGGGGGCGCACCCCCGAAAACTAAACAAAACACCCTAAACAAATAGTCTGAGTCCCAAAAGAGTGGACTTAAACAAGATAGATCCATGGCAGCCTGAAAGAACTGGCTCACCCTTGAATCCGGTCACGCTCAATAGTCACCTAGCTGAGGTCTGTCAGTAGTCGCCTGAAGATGCCCTATACTCAACAAGGAAAGAGCAAGTGCAGTATCAGTACACAACCACAGTGTACTGGTAGGATCACGCGACTATTCCAGTAAGTGAAACATATATAAAAGCAGTCACAACATAGTAAACACGCATATACCAAACATATACAATATCAGTTATCATTTCAGGAGCAATGTAAAATTCCACATTCTCAATACAAGTATATATGACAAGTCAATGGTCCTCTCATGGAACCCAATTTAATGGTCCTCTCATGGAACCCATACCCAAACAGTTAGTGTGCCGGATCGTGACACCCGATCCAATATGTATGTCGGTACGTGACATCCGATCCCAGTTAGTGTGTTGGAGCGTGACACCCGATCAAATATGTATGTCGGTACGTGACATCCGATCCCAGTTAGTGTGTCAGAACGTGACACCCGATCTAATATGTATGTTGGTACATGACATACGATCCCAGTGAGTGTGTCGGAACGGGACACCCGATCCATTCAACATGCCACAATCACAATCAGAATGTACATTCTCATAATCATACAATCAAGTGTTGATTCATGGCTTACAATCATTCATTCATACTCATTTACATTAGGTGTGATCAATAGTGCAACATTCGCATACATACATGCATTACAATGAAGCAAATACTAATATACATCACACAAACATGAAATCAAACCATCACCTACCTCGAAACCAAGCTTGAATCCTCCTAGATTATTCGATTAAAATATGTAACCACCTTTAATTTTTGAATTCCTAAAATAAAGGTAACCACTTACCCATTTATCCATTTGCTTCATTCATTTTATAAATACATGTGCTCTTTTTTCAGAAAATTTTTATTCATTTTGTTGGTATTATCCTTGAGAACAATTATTTTTCAAAAATAATTTTCTATACACAGTGAGAAGTTCATCTTCAAAAAATAAATACATAAACACCATTGTGAATGTGAGCACATATGTATTGCTTCAAGCAGTGTATTATCATATGCATTAATTTACAATCAGGTATGAAAAACTATCCAAGAATTGTTTAAATTACAGACCAAAATTGTGGACTTCTATCGACTATCAATATGGTTGATAGTTGTTACAGTCTATATCACCAGTCTGGGAAGTTGTTATAGTCTATATCACTACTATTGTTGTTCTTCTAATAAAAATATAGAAGGAAAATTTGTTGTCTAAATGAGTATGGGTTTTCATGGATTATTTATATTATAATAAATATAATTCTTTATTTATCATGCGAGTTTCTAATATAAAAATAAGATGCACTAATATTATTTTATATCTTGCAGCTTTGAGTTGATGTGATCCCCGCGACATGAAAATGTTAAGTTGAAAGTGGTGTTTATTATAGTTTTACTTCTTTATTTTCTTTTATGTTCTAATAAATTACAAATCTTTGTTTATTTATTCTTAAATTGTGACGCTAGCTTCAATATTTTGTATTTCTTCAATATTACTGGCCACAAGTATAGAGGGTCATGTGAAAGATCACAATTAAAAGGTAAATAAAAGTCTATTATATATGTTTTGTATGTGCTTAAAAGAAAGTCTATCGCTAATTATCTCTATCTATGTAACACCCCAGAATTTTTTTGAGCTAAGACTTGAACCATCCTTCGTTGTGAGTAGGATTTTACCGAGGAATTTAAAATTTCACAAGTGTTAAGGTCACTAGATGTAGCACCTTGAGTTCCAAAAATAACTAAATTGGAAATAGCAAAATCTGAAATTTTGCAAGTTATGCTTAAGTTATGAGTTTTGGGTCAACTTCAAATGACCATAACTCTCA
>JAJONR010004730.1:0-37340 GCA_029582245.1 Solanum etuberosum | reverse complement strand
TCCATACAAATCTTTCTGATCCGCTAGCGGGTGGTCCTCTCCTTAGAGTCAAGTGGCTTTCAGCTCCTCTCAAATCCCATTTTTTCATCGACATGCAGGGTGAAGCGAATATTTTATACCCATATATGAAGGAAATGAGCATGTCCGGGTACATTCGTGTATCCTACTATTTTCAAAATTCAGTTGGGTTTGAATTATTGTGAATTAAAATTGTGGCACCAATTAGAAAATTTCACGTGACTTTTTTAAAAATTAAAGTTGACCTGAATATTTCTCCTAGGTTGAGGGGTATTTATGAACCTTTTCCTATAGATTAAGAGTATTTATGAGCATTTTTCTTTGTTTTTTCCACTTAGTAAACGATATTCGTATTGGAATACGATTATTCTAGATTTTTGCAATGTTCATTTGAGGAGGAACTCTAATTTTATTTTGTTTGTGTGGGGTTCATTTGAGGAGGAACTCTAATTTTTTTTGGTTTCCACTCCATACACGATATTCGTATTGGAGTACAATTATTTTGAATTTGCATGAAGTCTATTTGAGGAGGAATTTTTCTATCATAAATCTAGTCATACTAAAAATTTCAAATTAAAGAGAAATCAGCCTCAATTTCCTGTACTATATCCATGGGTGGTACTTTACGACAAAGTTAAAACTCCGTCACAAGAAAAAGAAAAAAAAAAAACGAAAAACCCTGAGTTGTTGTTCATAGTTCATGTGGTCTTATTTGGTTTTGCCATTTTTAAAGACTAAGGATGAATATATATATACACACACTAGATGTAAAATGTAAATGCACTAATCTTGCTAAAGATGAAAACATAAAAGAAAATCAATGAGTGTACGAGAGTTTTCTTTGATTGATCACTTTAACAATGTTCACTAGTTCAATAAAAATTTCAATTGATTTACCAATCTAGGCAACACAAACCATCATTAAAGAATAAGGATGAGAAAAAAAACCGACTTGATATCATAAGAACTCCATAATCTTTTATTTTTTAAAATCTAAAACCTCATAAAAACAACAATAACTCAATAAAAAAGGCAAGAATTGACCATAATAGAAGACTCGATCACTGGTAAAGTCTTCTCCAAACATAGCTTCAATTTTAAGAACTCCAATTATCAACTCCATGATAATTTTGAGTTCAAGATCCCTCCTACTCTTCTGGCTCAGGGGCAACATTTAAATCAAACTTCAGATGCTCAGTCAGAATAGCACTTTGTATTTCTTTTTTCATTTTTTCTACCCGCAACTTTAATGCCAGCTTCTGCTCCTCCATGTGTTTATCTGAAGGTATTTCTGAGCCAGGGTGCATAATCTTATGCATTAGTATTCGTTTTTTATCTTTCTCATTCCATGCTTGTAATTCTTTATGGAAATCTTCCAATACCTCGAAACCATTTGATTTGCCCTCAGCAAAATCACGTTTGCGATCCTCTAGCTTTACTTTGAGAAATTTATCAATTATTTCTTCAATGCTTGTGGAACCATATGAACATGGGTTTCCACTTGGTGAAAAGAGCACAACACCAACATTTGCTCTAGTCTGAGTTGCAAAGTTATTTGCATCCTGGAACAAAGTTTTTTTTCTTTTTGAGAAACTCACCATACGTGCTCTCTCAGACTCAATCAACTTCATTTCAATTTTTTGCTTGCCTTTTTTGGTCTCATTTTCCATTGCAAAAAACAAATATGAAGAATAAAGTAAAAAGTTATTGTTGAATAAGACTGAGCAATTTTAAGAGGATCATTTGTGTAATTTATAGTAGGTGCTTGAGTGTATCTCTCACGAGTATTGTTATGTGTTCTTGTTATGAGTCTCGCTAGCTATCACGTGTATTGTCATGTTTATTTAATGCTTTCATATTATGATTCTATCTATCACGTGTATTGTCACATTTTTTTAATGTATTCATATTATGAGTCTATTATCACATTAATTTAGTATTTTCATACTATGCGATTCTATTACACGATTACCTTGCAACTCAACAAAAATTATGAAGTTGCAAGGTAATAATGTCGAATCGAATTTAAAAACAAATATAAAAAATAAACAATGCTTACATATATAATGTTAATTCGAAAGGTGGGCCAATTGAAACAATGGTAGAGTTATCTCTTCGTGACCTACAGGTCACAAGTTCGAATCTTAAGAGCAACCACTAATGATAGTGCCAATTGTGCATCACAAACCAAATCTTTATCAAGAGTCTACTAATGTTGGATGTTTTATACAATGAACTGCATTTTTTTAATATAATGTTAACGTTAGATCTTTTGAAATTCCACATCAAATGGTTAGAGGTTTTTTTATATCCTTTTATGGTCTTGAGAAATTCTTCCTTCATGAGATAGATTTTAGGGTTGAATTATGCCTAAGATTTATTGGTTTAACCTGGTATACGAGTCAGGTCAATCACAATCCATTGTTTATCAAGTCCCTTAAACTTACATTGGTCACACTCCAAATATTCAATTTTGGATATGTGGGAGAGAGGATAGAATTGGAGTTCCACATTTGTGAGAGTTTCGAAATAAAATAAAAATACATGATATATTAAAAATATACATGATATATTTTATGTATGTATAACTAATTATATATAAATATTAATAAAAATATACATGATATAATAAAAATACAAGATATATTTTATATGTGTATATCTAATTATATGTATATAAAGTATAAAAATGTATATGACATAATAAATAGGGATAATGGTCTGAAATATATCTGAATTTTGACGAAAATTACTATAACAATCTCAATAATATGAAATAATTATTTAACATAAGAGAATTTACATTGAAAAAAAAAAAGAACAAGAAAAAACAAACATGTTGATTGACTTCCAGCAAAGGAGAAGTTGCTTGACAAGGAGTATACGTATTGTCCTCAAATAACTCTAGCGACGCATTTTCTAAGATGAGTAAGATTGTAACAAATTTGCATTACACTGTTAGTATAAACTATCTTAGATTATGAACTTTCATTGATGGTACAACTCTTACTTGATAGATTTTTTATTCTTTTCCTCACATCCTTGGTCCATCTTTTCCAAATGTATTCATCAGGGATTGCACATACTTTATTGAAAATAAAAATAATTAGTACACAGTTTGCACATAAGATACTCATATATTCAAACTTCTTGCAACTTACATGTCACATGTAAGGTTGCGGGATTCAACTCAACAAACCAGCTCTTGCTTCAACTATGCATTTTTACTTCATATTTAGAAACTTGATCATCACAACATATTTGTGTTTCAATAAAACATTCCCCAGCTCCTTTGAGAAACTCTTTCTCAAATATGTTATAAATCTTGTGAGTGTAGATTGTAGAAACTTGAGCTAAAATTGGACTATATTTAACAGCAAGAGTCGGCTTAGCTTGTTTACGGTTGAAATCTTCATGTTCTTCATTCATCCTCCACTTAGTCACTACATTTTTTTCATAATTAGTCACAAAAATATGCAAATAAGTGCTTAAATCTCCTGCCCCATTTAGTACATGATTTGTACTTTCACTTTGAGATGTCGCATTCAACCCAACACTAAACACATCATTATTAAAAGTTGTAGACCACATGTGTCGAATATTGTAAAGATTATTCAATTATCTATGTTCTTCTACATCGTACGATGTAAGCATCATCTTCCACAATTTTTCAAATTTAACAATAGAATCACATTCAGACATGCACTTATTAGAAAGTTTTTAAAAAGTTTTATTATTCTTAAGTGAACCCAAATGAGATGGGGCATTCTGAGCTATGTGCCACTGACACAATCTATGTCTAGTGCCTGACATCACTTCTCTAATGGCAACCGCCATCGCTCGAGCTTGATCAGTTGTAAAAGTTCGGGGGCATAATACCTCCCATTGACTTTAAGAATGTCGAGAATAACCATTTGAAAGATTCTACTGACTCATCAGATAAAAAAGCAACCAAAAATCATATTATGCTAATGACGGTTTATTCTAATAAATGGTACCCAAATCATACGGTACTTGTTTGTTCGATATGTGGTATGAAAACGGCAAGGTAAGCAAATGCACGAACGTATGGGAGGCTTTCTCTCATAAGAATCTTATTTTCATCAGTATACGCCTGATCGGCGAGTTCAGTCACACCTATAGGTCCGCTACTTCAAAGGCATCGCCTCACTTAGATCGCCGGGGTTGGAGCTTCTTCAACCTTTAGCCATGACGCTCCTCCCTTACCTTGGGCTTCAGTAGGTTTCCTGTATCATAAGACACGACATCACCAAAAAACTAATAGTCAATTTTAGATCGACCATTTCTCCAAAAAAAAGTTAGTCATACGCTGTTACGATCCGAGCCTACACCCTGGACGTGGCCGGCACTCGAGAACCATTACTGGTCCCCAAACGAATCCTCATCCTAGCTGACTACAAGCAGAAGACTAACTCAAGCATACAAAGCTTAAAACAAAATAAAATTCATTGAAAATCAAATAATTAACTCAGAATATAATCGTATATTCAACTAGCCAAAACTAGGCAACTCAAGTCTTTAAAACATTTAACAAGATAAATGAAACAGACTTCTCAAACTCTATTGTATATCTATGAAGCCTATAAATGACAAAGATGGAAGTCGGGACAAGACCCACGGCATCCTGACAAAACTGAAAAGTAAATGAAATCCTCCAGAAGCAAGGAGACTCACCATAGCTAACTCGAACTCCATGTGGTATCAACGAAGCTTCTGTTGATGACCCTAAATACATGTATCTACATCATGAAATGATGCAGGCCAAATGACTCAGTACATGGAATGTACGAGCATGTAAGGGGAATTCTAAAGCATAAACATAAGCTTGAACTGGTGGAAAAGAAACATACTTACCTCTTATCAACTCAACTCAATTCAAAGAAACATAGTTCAACTCAATGATAAGATATTTGACTCAGTGAAATAAGGCTCAACTCAATGATAAGATATTCAACTCAGTGAAATAAGGCTCAACTCAATAATAAGATACTCGACTCTAATACTCAACTCTGGATACTCAACTTTGGATACTCAACTCAAAATAAAGCAATAATACATATGCAATTATGGAAAGCTTTTAAAACAGTAGAAATCAACTCAGTTTGTATGCAAGGATACCAGATAAACACTTCTTGTATATAAAAATACAAAGTAAACTATGTATATATAAGAATATAAAATATCTTTGTGGGAGTTTCTCTAACCGACAACCATCACTATGAGTTATGTGATGATAAACCATTTTGCCTCACGCTGCCAGGGCCGTCCTATACCTTGCCGGGAGTATAGAACCTAACTCACTAAGTGGATCCACTAGTCTATGCTAAAAGCATTAAAGAATCATCTAAAAAGTATGACCCTTTTCTACCCATGATGGCTACACGGTTTATGGAGACTTCGAATTATCTGAACTCAACTCGTCCCCATATCGGTGCTCAATACTACTCCCAAAACATAACTAGCTCATATGTTTAAAAATATAACTCTTTATGTGGTGTGAGATTATTATTCAAAATCTTTCTCTAAAAAGAGATGTTACTCAAACTACTCAAAACTCTTTTGGACATCTCACTTTCCTTCTCTTTCAAATGTGAAAACATTTATTCTTGGAGATACTTAGTTCCCATATATCATTTTAAAGAAAATGAACTCGACTCTACTCTTTCTCAACTCAAGTTCTCAAGTCTTAAAACAATTTTAGAAAACTCTGTCAAAGACTTCTCAGAATAAATTTCATGCCGAATTATGGACGTGAACGAATCAATTTAAGGTTTTCAATAACCATAACTAGAACTCAATACTCGAGACTCAACAACTCAGAACTCAAAAACTTTAATGGTAATACTCGTTTCAAGAATGCTTGACTCAGAGGGTTCATGCGGAATTATGGGCATGAACAACTCAACTCAAGGACTTCATGGGTAATATGTAATAGTCCCATGATTAGGAATAAAATTTCAAAAGAGATTAGGAACTCAAGACTTAGAACTTGAAGATACTACTCGTCTCAAAGATACTCATTTTATGGAGTTTATGTGGAATTTATGGGCATGAACGGCTTGACTCAAGGGTTTACATAAAAATATGGAACTCAGGTATACGAATCTTCTCATTCTCATACTTACTTCCTCAAAACTTATCTCAAATCGATAGTTGATCTCAAAGGATCCACAATTGAACTCAAAAATTTTCTTGAACTCTACTCTTAACTCTCCCTTGAATGTGAATTATGAATTCAAGAGTTATGGTTCATGATATGAAGGATCTCGTGATGATAAAGTAGAATCATCTCATTCTTATACTCACTTGATCGAGTCTTGAAACAAGTTATTTGAATTTGTAGAAGACTCCTCAAAAAGACTCAAAGGGAGTTTCTCAAAATGTTTGGAAGAACTCCCCAGACTTAACTCTTAACTCTACCTTGAATACCTTTAATTTGAATTATGAATTTAAGGTTATGATTCATGTTATGAATGATTTCTATATGTTTAGAAGTAGTTTAGAATCAAAAGGGGTGAAGATACACTTCAAATGAACTCAAACGGGACAACCGACGGAAAAGGAGTAGGGCAGGCGACCCTGGCGCATTCCTGGCGCGGGGTGCCAGCCCTTAAAGTTCAGAACCTCATTTGTGGCACATTGTTGGGGCATGCCGCCCCAGCCCCTCCCCAGGCAATATTCGACTAATTTCGTCTCTCGTATTCTGATCTTAAATCGCTTCTAATCGATTTCTTTTCTCAAGTTTTCCTTAGATTCAATTACCCAACCTAAGTACACACTAATCTACTCAAAACAACACTCAAATCACTAAATTTTATCTTAAGAATTCATTAAAACCCCAACAAAACAAGATTTAGAATGAACTTCAAGAACACTTAACAAGAACTTAATTCCTTCAACTTTTGAGAATGAAATTACGCTGAAAATAACATGATTGGCGTGTGGGTGAACGAACCCAATACTATGGAAACTTACATACCTCTTAGGGATTAAACACATGGCGAAAATCCACAACAAAACTCAAGAACCTCGACGAACGCCTTGATCCTTTCCTCTTTTCTCCTTTTTTCTCTTCTTGAACTCTCAACTAAAACCCTAGGCATATATTAGGATTATAAAACTGAACCTAATCAGATTAAACCCTTAAAACCTTACTTAAACGAATTAAATCTGATTGGGTAAGGAAAAGACCAAAATACCCCTTACTATTTTTGGGTAACTTTCCTTATTTAGACAGCCCGACTTCAAACGGGCATATCTCCCTCATACGAGCTCAAAATTTAGCAAACTCGATGGCGTTGAAAGATAATTCTAAGACCTTTCATTTGATATCTTATGGGCTACCTAACTCATCCTGTACTGAAGGTTATGGCCATTTGAAGTTGACTCAAAACTTAGAAGAACTTAGGAATGACTTGAATGAACTCTCTTTAGTTCTTCTTGGAACTCAAGGTGCTACATCTAGTGATCTTAACACTTAAGAAATTTTAAATTCCTCGGTAAAATCCTACTCACAACGAAGGATGGTTCGAGTCTTAGCTCAAAAAAATTTCGGGGTGTTACAATATCTCCCTCTTGGGATCATTCGTCCTCAAATGACGGCTGGACTGGGTATGGAACGGGTTATTCTTACTAAGGTCTGAGCCTAATGGTATGCTCTTACTATATTCAAGCTTAACCCAAAATCCTAAGGTTCAGATTCTAAACCTCGATAGGGAATCTCATCCTAAGAATACTACTCTCTACCACCACATTTAATCAACCTTGGGCTCATATCAAGAACCACCTAATGTTTAACAACACCATATTCAAGCTTAGTACTCTAACAACTCCATGGATCCCTACTAACCAACTCCCTCGGAACCAACTAAGGGCTCTCATTTAACTATTCCTCATAGTAAAACCTCATTCTCTTCTTCCTCCTCATTTATAACCTTAGACATAATTATCACACCATCATTATCACGATAGAATCATTAACCTTCTCTTTCTAACATCACTCCATTACTAAAGGACCTCCGAAAGGATATCTCCCATACTCTTTGAAACTCATTACTATTTTACTCTCAAACACTTGACTTGATTTCTCATCATGTCATCTCCCCCTTAGTTCTAAAGCTGACACTTGAAAGCTATGGAACTATTCCATCACATCTAACTAGTCTACATCCTCTTTTACTCTAACACTCGGGGGAAGCTTATCTCAAATTCAAGCCTAATATTTATTACTAAACCCGAATATCAATATGATTGCTCGCCTACTATACTATACCTCATTACTTGATCAGTTCTATAACCTTCTGAACATCATGACCCTCTCAACAAATCATAAGCCTAGCTTAGATCTATCACTTTATGAATACTATGTTCTCTTATTCAATGCATGTACTTAGTCTCCTCTAACACGATGGCACATCGATATTAGCTCTATTTTTGGTTAAAAAAATACTCTAGCTCATCTTGATTAGTAACTATTTTTCTTTCTTCTATCAAGAACTCTCTACAACATTATTACTCCTTCTTCTACTCATAAAGGAACTCATCACTTATAACCGACTGGGTACACAGTTGCAATAACATAATTTGCCCCATCACAATCCCCCTTTCATTGGAATCCCTTAAACAAACTCATAATCATGCAAGTCTATGCAAATCTTTTTCTAACTCTTTCTTATCTTCCTCAAAATGGGAAGTACTACCCATAGACAATCTACTCAAGGCATCAGCAACAACATTAGCTTTACCAGGGTGATAGAGAATACTCATGTCATAATCCTTTAGTTACTCTAACCACCTTCTCTGTCTGAGATTTAGCTCTTTCTGACTAAACACATACTGAAGACTCTTGTGATCGGTGAACACATCTACATGAACACTATAAAGATAATGACGCCATATTTTCAAAGCAATTACTACGACAGCCAACTCTAGATCATGGGTTGGCTAATTCTTCTCGTGAACCTTAAGTTGTCTGGAGGCATAAGCTATAACCTTGCCATTCTGTATTAGCACACAACCCAAACCGACTCTGGACGCTTCACAATAAACCACGAAACCTTGCGTACCCTCTGGTAAGGTCAACACTGGGCAGCAGTCAACCACTTTTTTAATTCCTGAAAGCTTTTCTCACAAGCTTCAGACCATTGAAACTTAACTGTTTCTGATTCAACTTAGTCAAAGGAGATGAAATAGATGAGAACCCCTCGATGAACCTTCTACAATATCCAGCTAATCCCAAGAAGCTCATAATGTCAGTTGGAGACGTGGGTCTAGGACAATTCTGCATCGCCTCTATCTTTTAAGTATCAGCTCTAATTCCATCACCAGAAACATTATGGCCTAAGAATGCTAGAGACTCAAGCCAAAATTCACACTTAGAAAACTTAGCATATAACTCCTTATCCTTGAGAGTTTGAAGAACTATTCTGAGATGACTAGCATGATCTTCCCCACTCCTCGAATATATTATAATGTCATCAATGAATACGATAACAAACATATCTAAATAAGTCTTGAATACTCCGTTCATAAGGTCCATGAATGTTGCAGGAGCATTGGTCAAACCAAAGGACATAACTAGGAACTCATAATGACCATAGCGAGTCCTGAAAGTTGTCTTTGGGATATCGCTTTCTCTTACTTTCAACTGATGATAGCCAGATCTGAGGTCTATCTTAGATAAACAAGTGCACCCTGAAGTTGATCGAAAAGATCATCAATTCTCGGAAGAGGATACTTATTCTTGATAGTAACCTTATTCAACTGACGGTAATCTATACACATTCTAAGAGAACCATTTTTCTTTCTCACAAATAAGACCGGAGCGCCCCAAGGTGAGACACTTGGTCGAATAAAACCCTTCTCAAGGAGATCTTTCAACTGCTCTTTTAACTCTTTCAACTCTGTTGGTGCCATTCTATATGGAGGAATAGAGATAGGACGAGTATCGGGAAGAATATCTATACCGAAGTCTATTTCTCTTTCAAGAGGGACTCCGGGAAGATCATCTGGAAAGACTTCTGGAAACTCATTAACAACTGAAACTGACTGAATAGGAGGTGTCTCAACACTAGAGTCATTAACTCGGACTAAGTGACAGACACAACCCTTGGAAACTAACTTTCTCGCCTTAAGGTACGAAATGAAACGACCCTTAGGCACTGCTGAACTACTCTTCCACTCTAAAACTGGCTCATTAGGAAACTGGAACTTAACAACTCGAGTTCTATAATCTACTGAGGCATAACAGGCATGAAGCCAGTCCATACCTAGGATGACATCAAAATCTACCATATCTAACTCAACTAAGTCAGCCATGGTGCTCTTATGATTGACGAAAATTGTACAATCACGATAAACTTTCTCAGCTAAAACAGACTCACCAACAGGTGTAGAAACACTGAAGGGCTCAAGAAGTTGCTCAGGAAGAATATCAAAATTCATCGCAATATAAGAAGTCACAAAAGATTGACTCGCTCCTGGATCTAACAAAGCATAAGCATCAAAAGTAGAGACTTTGATAATACCAGTGACAACATCTGGTGAATACTCTTGCTCTTGGCGACTAGTGATAGCATATAGACGGTTTTCTCCTCCGCCAGTCCCTGAAGTAACTCCTCTAGATGCAGCCATGTCTGGTGGAGCAACTGATGAGGACTGGGCTATATTTCCCCCATTACCATTTCCTTGTCTGTTCTTAGGGCACTCTTTCATAAAGTGACCGTTCTGACCACACTTGAAGCAACCAGTGGATCCATCACGACTCACCCCTGAGTAGGTTCTACCACACTTAGCACATGCAAGAGTCACATTACCTCTTTTTGCAACACTACCTTGAGACTGTGCAGGTCTAGCTCTGAAATTTTGTGAAATTTGATTGTTGAACTCACCTTTGTTCCTTGGTGCAGGTGCATTAGCAGATGATGGAGCAGGTCCCTTTTGCTTATGTTGGAAAGAAGAACGGTTCACATTACTCTTTTGCTGCCCGGACTCATTCCCTAATGTCTTAGCCTTCTTATTTCTAAACTCTTTTTCTATCCCTCAGCTTGTCCTCCTCCACCTGTTGCACATGGATCATCAGCCTTGCTATGTCCATATCTCCTATCAGCATAACTCTCTTGCCTTCCTTACTTGACAGACGAGACAACCCAGCAACGAATAAACTCATCCTGCTCATCATGTCAGCAACCATCTCCGGAGCATAGCGGGAAAGTTGGGTGAACTTCAGACTATACTCATGAACACTCATAGATTCCTGTTTAAGAGTAAGAAGTTCTCATACCTTTACTTCTCTCAGTTCATGGAGAAAGAAACGCCCCATGAATGCACTCTCAAACACAACCCAACTCACTCTCGGTTCACCCTCAGCTCTATTATTCTTCCATTGATCAAACAAGATTCTAGCGACACCGTTCAATTGGTATGCAGCTATTTCCACTCTCTCAGCATCAGCAACATGCATAATCTCAAAAAAATTATGAAGCTCTTCAACAAAGTTTTCTGAATCCTCAGTGACACTTGAACCAGTGAAGCTTGAAGTATTCATCCTTAAGAACTCACAGATTCTAGACGTATCAGCCACATCATGTCGAACCCCTCTTTGTTGCCCCACTTGGTTGGTCACAGCTTGACTCAGCATTCGGATAGCTTCCCGAAATTCAGCATTGGTGACCTCTCCTTGGGGTTGCACTTGTGGTGCATTAGGTACCCCTTGTTCCTCAACGTTTCTTCTAGCCGGACGACCTCAGACAACTCTTCGTTGAGGCATGATCAGAAAGACACGCACAAGCACGAGTTAGAAAGAAACTTTTATAGAGATAAACTCTATCACACGAAATGAGTATGAAATAAGTGAGATAGTTCCTAAATGTTGCAGCCTCCTAATTATAGATGTGGCGCGCTTCACACCGATAACTAGGACTCTACCGATATGGCTTCATAGACACACTAGGACTCTTGAACTATGTGCTGTGATACCAAGTTTGTTACAATTCGAGCCTACACCCTGGACGTGGCCGGCACTCGAGAACCATTGTTGGTCCCCAAGCGAACCCTCATCCTGGTTGACTACAAGCGGAATACTAACTCAAGCATACAAAGCTTAAAACAAAATAAAATTCATTGAAACTCAAATAATTAACTCAGAATATAATTGTATATTCAACTAGCCAAAACTAGGCAACTCAAGTCTTTAAAACATTTAACAAGATAAATGAAACATACTTCTCAAACTCTATTGTCTATCTATGAAGCCTCTAAATGACAAAGATTGAAGTCGGGATAAGACCCACGACATCTTGACAAAAGTGAAAAGTAAATGAAATCCTCCGGAAGAAAGAAGGTTCACCATAGCTAACTCGAACTCTATGTTGTATCAACGAAGCTCCTGTTGATGACCCTGAATATATGTATCTGTATCATTAAACGATGCAAGCCAAATGGCTCAGTACATGGAATGTACGAGCATGTAAGGGGAATTCTAAATTATAAACATAAGCTTGAACTGGTGGAAATGAAACATAATTACCTCTTCTCAACTCAACTCAACTCAAAGAAACATAGTTCAACTCAATGGTAAAATATTTGATTCACTGAAATAAGGCTCAACTCAATGATAAGATATTCAACTCAGTGAAATAAGGCTCAACTAAATAATAAGATACTCGACTCAGATACTCAACTTTGGATACTCAACTCAATATAAAGCAATAATATGTATGCAATGTATGGAAAGCTTTTAAAACGGTAGAAAGAAACTCAGTTTGTATGCAAGGATACCAGATAAACTCTGCTTGTATATGAAAATACAAAGTAAACTATGTGTGTATAAGAATATAAAATATCTCTGTGGGAGTTTCTCTAACCGACAACCATCACTATGAGCTATGTGATGATACAACGTTTTGCCTCACGCTGCTAGGGCCGCCCTATACCTTGCCAGGGGTATAGAACCTAACTCACTAAGTGGATCCACTAGTCTATGCTAAAAGCATTAAGGAATCATCTAAAAAGTATGACCCTTTTCTACCCATGTTGGCTACACGATTTATGGAGACTTTGAATTATCTGATCTCAACTCGTCCCGATATCGGTGCTCAATACTACTCCTAAAACGTAACTAGCTCATATGTTTAAAAACATAACTCTCTCTGTGGTTTGAGATTATTACTCAGAATATTTCTCTAAAAAGAGATGTTACTCAGACTGCTCAAAACTCTTTTGGAAATATCAGTTTCCTTCTCTTTCAAATGTGAAAATATTTACTCTTGGAGATACTTAGTTTTCATATATCATTTTAAAGAAAATGAACTCGACTCTACTCTTTCTCAACTCAAGTGCTCAAGTCTTAAAACAATTTTAGAAAACTTTGTAAAAGGCTTCTCAGAATAAAGTTCATGCCGAATTATGGACGTGAACGACTCAATTCAAGGTTTTCAATAACCATAACAAGAACTAAATGCTCGAGACTCAACAACTCAGAACTCAAGAACTTTAATGGTAATACTCGTTTCAAGAATGCTTGACTCAAAGGGTTCATGATTAAATTATGGGCATGAACAACTCAACTCAAGCACTTCATGGGCAATATGTAATAGTCCCATTATTAGGAATAAAATCTTAAAAGGGATTGGGAACTCAATACTCAAGACTTAGAACTTGAAGATACTACTCCTCTCAAAGATACTCAATTTATGGAGTCCATGCGGAATTTATGGGCATGAACGACTCGACTCAAAGGTCTACATAACAATATGGAACTCGGGTATACAACTCTTCTCATTCTCATACTTACTTCCTCAAAACTTAGGTCAAATCGATAGTTGATCTCAAAGGATCCATAATTGAACTCAAAAACTTTCTTGAACTCTACTCTTAACTCTCCCTTGAATGTGAATTATGAATTCAAGAGTTATTGTTCATGATATGAAGGATCTCGTGATGATAAAGTAGATTCATGGATACATACTCCTCATTCTTATACTCACGTGATCAAGTCTTGAAACAAGTTATTTGAATTTGTAGGAGACTCCTCAAAAAGATTCAAAGGGACTTTCTCAAAATGTTCGGAAGAACTCTCCAAACTTAAATCTTAACTCTACCTTGAATACCTTGAATTTGAATTATGAATTCAAGGTTATGATTCATGTTATGAATGATTTCTAGATGTTTAGAAGTAGTTTAGAGTGTTTAGAATCAAAAGGGGTGATGATACACTTCAAATGAACTCAAACGAAACAACCGACGGAAAATGAGTGGGGGCAGGCGACCCTGGTAGGCATTCATGGCGCGGGGCGCCAACCCCTAATTTTTAGAACCTTATTTGTGGCACACTTCAAGTCGCCGCCCCAGCCCCCGGCAAAATTCAACGAATTCCGTCTCTCATTTTCTGATCTTAAATCGCTTCTAATCGAATTTTTTTTTCTCAAGTTTTCCTTAGATTCAATTACCCAACATAAGTACACACTAATCTACTCAAAACAACACTCAAATCACTAACTTTCATCTCAAGAATTCATCAAAACCCCAACAAAATAAGATTTAGAATGAACTTCAAGAACACTTAACAAGAACTCAATTCCTTCAACTTTTGAGAATGAAATTACACTGAAAATAACATGATTGGCATGTAGGTGAACGAACCCAACACTATGGAAACTTACATACCTCTTAGGAATTAAACCCATGGCGAAAATCTTCACCAAAACTCAAGAACCTCGACGAACGCCTTGATCCTTTCCTATTTTCTCCTATTTTCTCTTCTTTTCTCTTCTTGAACTCTCAATTAAAACCCTAGGCGTATATTAGGATTATAAAACTGAACCTAATCAGATTAGACCTCTAAAACCTTACTTAAATGAATTAAATCTGATTGAGTAAGGAAAAGACCAAAATACCCTTTACTATTTTTGGGTAACTTTCCTTATTTGGACAGCCCGACTTCAAACGGGCATATCTCCCTCATACGAGCTGGAAATTTAGTAAACTCGATGGCGTTGGAAAGATAATTCGAACACCTTTCATTTGATATCTTTATGAGCTACCTAACTAATCATGTACTGAAGGTTATGGCCATTTGAAGTTGACTCAAAACTTAAAAGAACTTAGGAATGACTTGAATGAACTCTCTCTAGTTCTTTTTGAAACTCAAGGTGCTACATGTAGTGACCTTAACACTTAAGAAATTTTAAATTCCTTGGTAAAATCCTACTTACAACGGAGGATGGTTCGAGTCTTAGCTCAAAATATTCCCGGGGTGTTACATAAGCCCTTCAAAATCTAGTTGAACATTCCAATAAAAGAGTGTATCACTCACTTGTCTATTATTAAATTCGTTAACAACATTTTGGGCATCCCCAGCTTCCACCTTTGATTTCATCAACTGATGTATAAAATTAAAACAATCTTTTTTTGAATAACCTAAAACATCAACCTGTTACACCCTAAAAATTTATAAGTTAAGATCTGAACCATTCTTCATTTGTGAATAAGATCGTACCAGGTGATTGTTATATTACCCATATATGTAAAGGTAAATTTTTTAGTGTGTGAATGATTTTAGATATCAATTAAGGTCACTAGAATCTTCTAGCACAAAGTTGAGTTGAAAGTTTCCTTACCGATTAAGTTTTGATGTAAGATTCTAATTGGATCAACTTCAAATGACCATATCTCTTAGAATATAAAGAGTTACGTGGCTCATAAGTCATAACCTATAAAATTAAAGGTAATTGAATCATCTTTCCAACGCCACCAATTTCGCAACAATCCGAATTTTGAGTAAAAAGTTATGACCATTTTAGTAATTTGCTACAGTGCAGTGACGAATTAGCAAACGGGAAAACATTAAAAAGGATCGTTTTTTATCTTTTTACCTATAAGAAAACTCTAAGAGAATTTATTGGCTAATTAAAGGCCCAAAACAATCAGATTTTCATCTCTTAATCCATCATTCTCTTCTCTCTCAAACCCTAAGGAAAAATCAAAGTAGAAGACTCCATTCAAGATTATTTCAATCTTTTTCAAGATTCCTCTTCAAGGTAAGTATTTCTCCAAGAATTCCAGTCTTTTCAACTCAAATTCCTCCATATAGTTATGAATCACTAATGAAAATCATAATTCTTGGTCATAGAGATTTTAAGAAACTAATTCAAGAATCTCAAGAAAGATTTTTTTGATTGTTTACCTTCAAGCTAGGGTTTCAAGGCTTCTAATCAAGTTTTTATTCAAGATTCTTCAAGAATCTTGTTCTTCCAGGTATGTAAGGCTATCATAGTGTTGGACTAGTTCGTCCTCACGCCCTACATCTACTTTCAAATCAATAAAAGAGTAATCTAGGATTCTACTCCTAGATTTGAGTATCCTTGAGATGAGTTGATTTTGAGTTCTCGAGTTCTTGTTTATTTTTGAAATTATATTCCTAATTATTTAATTTATATATGTTATGCATTAAGATTCTTGAGTTGGTTCGTTCATGTCTGTATTTCAACATGAACCTTATGAATTGAGTATTCTTGAGATGAGTAGTATCGTTGAATTCTTAGTTCATGAGTTCTAAGTTCTTTAGTTCTTGAGTTCTTGAGTTCTTGAGTTCTGAGTATTGAGTTTTTTATATTGTTATTGAAATCCTTGAGTTGAGTTGTTCATGTCTATATTTCAGCATGAACCCTAATTTGAGTTATTAATTTTGAGAATCTTTTAAAGCCAACATTTTTGTTTTAAATTGAGTTTTTGAGAAAGTAAAGAGGAGTTTGAGAAAGAATTATAAAACATGATTAGTATGACAGCCGAGTATGTCATCAATGTTTAAGCAGTATGATATCTAGATATGCCATCAATGTTTATGCAGTATGACTTTCCAGGTCATCAATGATCATATCACAATATGATTTTGATATATTTTGAGAAAAAAATTTCAAATATGAATTGAGTAAGAGTATAAGAAAACTAAGTATTCTCAAAGGTATCGGTTTTTACATTGAGAAAAGAAAAATTTTGAAATCTAATTGAGTTAATGAGTTCACAGCAGTTACCTCTTTTAAGAGGATAGTTTGAGCAATTATCTCAAACCAGAGGAAGAGTATGTTTTAAAACATTGAGCATGGGTATATATTATTGGGAGTAGTATTGAGAACCGATATGGGGATGAGTTCAGACAACTCACATTCCTTATAAACCATGTATGCCAACATAGGTACAGGATCATACTTTTTAGATGAATCCTAAGTGCCTTCGAGCAGAGCTTAGTGGATCCACTTAGTTGAGGTGTTCTATACCCCGGAAAGGTATAGGACAGTTCTGACAGGGTGGGCGAGACGATGTATCATCATGTAGCTCATAGTGATGGTTGTCGGTCAGAGAATCTCCCAAATAGAGTTAAAAGTGTATTTTTATTATATCACTTAATATGTTGAGTTCAGAGATGGGTAAATATTTTTTAAAAGTTTTAATGATTTCACTTCTTTATTTCTTTACATTCAGTTGAGTATATATCTATATCTATTGCGGTCCTTTCATTCAGTTATTTGTTATTCAGCTATATAACATGCTCGTACATTCAATGTACTGATGGCATTCGACCTGTATACTTTAATGATGCAGATACAGGTTCTTAAGATCCTCAATAAGAGTCCATTGAGATCATTTAGAAAGCTTTTGAGTAAGACCTCCTTGCTTTCAGAGAGTTTCACTTTTGCTTTCATTTTGTTAGGATGTCGTGAGTCATGTCCTGATAATTCTTCTGTAATAGTAGAGGCTTCATAGATAGCTTAAAGGTCGAGGAGTCTATCATTATTTCTTTTGTTGTTGTAATGTTTTGAGTCCATGAGGTATTTAACTAATACTTGTTAAATTATTTTCAGACGATTATTGTAGTTGAGTTTAAATTAAGTTTTGAAAGTTATTTTTGCATCATGAGTTTTCATTTTGCTTGAGTAAGTCTTCCGCTGAGTAATGAGTCAGGCCAAGGGTTCGCTTGGAAACCAGCAATGATTTTCGAGTGTCAGTTACGTCCAGGGTGTAGGCTCGGGGCGTGGCAAACGCTACAAGTTTTTAACATCTTTCGTTATGTACCCACTAAAGCTTGGAAGTCAGTTGTCAGGTGTTACTCTTGTAATGGTTATTTTCGTGATTCTTTAGCTTGTTTTGTTGAAATGAGGGGTTGGGGGAAGTTTCCAGGTAGAGATGTTTTTCCTTCTGTTGTTAGAGCATGTACCCATTTGAAGGTTTGGCATGGAATCTGATCTTTATACTGGGAATGCACTTATGAATATGTATGCAAAATTGCAGGTCTCATCAGCTTAATCTCCATACATTTTAAAATAAATCTCAAAGATTAGGATTTTTTTGGGTTTATATTTTTTTTCAAGCATCAAATTCTAAAATTGCTAACAAATACATAAAGATAAGACAACTCAAGTTCTTCTTTTTCTTTATAACTAAAAAGCCCTAATTTTTTTCAAAAATAAAAGTCTTTACCTGCGAAGAGAGAAAATTGATGGTTAGAATCGAAGCAGTTGCCGAAAGTCAAAAAGTTGAGACCGTCGAAAGTTGAAAAGTTGTCGGAGTCGTCGGTTGGGAGCGGCGGCAGAGCAGATTTGAGTGTCCCAATAAAGCTTTTTCTTATCCATCGACGGGAGAGAGGAAGAACGATGAAGAAAGAGAGAAGTTGAAGAAAGTGAATCCCAAAGAAAGTGGAGAGAAGTTTCGTTTGTTTTGTATTTTAAAATTTGGTCTGTTTTGTATTTTTAAAAAGATTAGAAGTTTTGAAAACGTTAATTCAGTCCCAATTAAGTTAATCTAATAAGTATATATCTTTGACTACTTTTTGGTCAAAATAGTCACCAAAATTTAATTGAAGACTTAAGAGATACCTTGTGTTCAATTTTCTCAATTGACTAAACTAAGACTTATGTAGAGGAAGAAATAGACACTTTCAACTTTTGTACAAGGCGGCTGGACACGAGTTACCATTTTCACTGTCCAATAATTAATTTGGTTTCGAAGGTAATGAATATAACCGGTTACATCAAAAGATACGATTAATATAGCCAGAACCTCAATAGAATAGGAGGTCTAAAGCCAAATTTAAAAAAAAAAAAGATTTTATGTTTTATATATATATATCCATAAATTTTTAAAATACATGATAATTAGTTATTATTTTTTCAATTGTTAATATAATATTTCTTGTAGTAATTTGCAAGACATGAATATGCATATATAAATTATTATACGTTATATAACTTTATAAATGTTTATATCTTAGATAAGTTCTTATTGATTATAATTTTAAATTTTTTATCAATTGTTATACAAACAATCTAAATATTCTAGAAGTAGTAGGAATTTTGAAATAATAATAATAATAATAATAATAATATAAAAAAAACTTCACATGATTGAGTAAACCAATTAGATTATCACTTTTTACTTGTATATTTTTTTTTTTTACATTTAATTTACAAAAATAGGTCTAAATCATATTGATTGTTACGCTTTAGAAGGCATTCAAAATTAAGACAATGTCTTTTTAAATTTTGAGAAAAAAATCTGAAAAATACTCCAATTTTGGCCGTAATTGTTGTTACGATACCAAACTTTATGGAGGACCTTTTACCCCATGTACTATTTAATAGTGTATTTTAAAGTTATATATATGCCCATGTGGACACGTTACTATTTATAATGATGCAATATTTATGATGTCCACGTGGTCACATATATATCTGTAAAATACACTATTAAATAGTGCAGGGGTAAAAGGTCCTTTCCAAAGTTCGGTATTGTTACAGCAATTTCGGTCAAAGTTCGGATATATTTCAGACATTTTTCCCTTAATTTTTTTATTATTTGATGATCTAATTAGCTTAGACATTTCAAAGAATTGAAGACAGTCTTACCAAGCCAATTTTAAAATATGGTTGATTCAAATATACGTTAATTAGACAAATTAACAAATAAAAAGTAACTGCAAATTTAATTGTAGTAAAAAAAGTTCAATTAATACTAAAAATAAATATATAATTATTTATATTTATATATATTACCTTTGAATAATTTTGAGACTTTATTTTTCATTTTTCCGGGCCTAAAGCCATTGTTTCGGTGGCTTTAGAATAATATTTATATATATTACCTTTGAATAATTTTTCCACATTATGACGTTGACATATGTTCCAAAACAGGGAGACTCATACTTTAACGTAATTCTGATACAGCAGAAACTCACTAAACTAACACTTACAAATTCATAGTCAATTAATTAGGAGATCATAGCTAGAACCAATTAAAGAGAAGGACTACTCAAGAATCTCTTTCAAACCATTCGATTGAAGCAGCATGTAAGCATATTCAAGAGGTTGTTATTCCTCATCCATGGCGTCACTTCATTTTCTTGGATTGTAATTTAATTTCATTGCTAACAGGGAAATGGCGTTTACTATATATATATATTGACATGGACTAAGCAGACCCTAATCAGGTATAGGCTTAAAGTGACTTTAGTTATAAGTAAAATGGAGAACTGTGAAAGGCGCGCACAATTTTTTATAGCTACACACAAAATATAGCAAACATAGTGAAGATGTTGAACTAATATAGAACTACAAAGGAGGTGTAATGTCACGACCCAGACCGTCGTAATTGACACTCACACTACCCTTCGGTGGGAAAACCATTACTACAGCCCAACTAAGCAACTTATACAAAATACTATGCATTTAAAGATACGGAAGCACGTTTACATGACTAAGAAATACGGAGTTCCCATAAACTCCGGAAGTTCAACAAACGACTAACAAAACGATTGCGGAAGTTAATCCCTAGAACTGAAAGTCATTGTACCAAAACATCTAATTGCAACAAGTCTAAGAAGATGGGTACAATCCCAACCAAACATAAGAAACATCTAAACAATAGTCAAAGTCCGAAGAGAATGGACTAAACAAAATGAAGGACTTCATGGCAGCCTCAAAGAACTGGCTAACCCTTGAAATCTGATCTCGATCACTGATCTCCTAGCTGAGGTTATCACTAGTCGCCTGAAGATACCCTGTACTCAACAAAGAATGAGCAAGTGCAGTATCAGTACACAACCATAGTGTACTGGTAGGATCACACGGCTATTCCAGTAAGCAAACATATACCAGCAATCACAGCACGATAAACACACACATATACAGAATATATATATATATAAACCAGTTATCAATTCAGGAGCAATGTATAATTTCACATTCTCAATTACAAGTAGATACAACAGTACAATGGTCCTCTCATGGAACCCACGCCCAAACTGTTAGTGTGTCGGAACGTGACACCCGATTCAATTAGTGTGTCGAAACGTGACACCCGATCCAATGTATGTGTCGGAACGTGACACCCGATCCAATCAACACAACCACAATCACATTCACACTCATAATGTACATACTCATAATCATACAATCAAGTGTTGATTCATGGCATACAATTGTTCATTCACTCATTTCATTAGGTTTGATCAATAGTGACTCATTCACATACATACATGCATTACAATGAAGCAATTACCGACATATATCACACAAACATGAAATAAAAGCATCACCTACCTCGAAATCAAGCTTGAATCCCCCTAAGGCACTTGAATCTTCCCTTTCCAAATTCTTTCCGCTTGTTCTAGGTCTACAAACAATTAATATACGCAAGGATCAATAAATTAAGGTCTAATTATCCGGATTATAACAAACCCAATAACCCAAGACCAACCCATGATCTCACTACCCAATTTAGGGCTTTTTCCACCATTACTTCAGATCAAAACCTTCCCCCAATAATAATTACCCAAGAATCTAAGTTCTACGGATCAAAAAATGGATTAGGGGAGTAAAATCCTTACCTTTAGTGCTAGAAGAGGTGGAAAACCTTCAAGAAATATCCCTTGCGGAAAATAACATTTTTGGGGTTTAATTCCGACTTAAGTCGTGACTAGGCCGCTACGGCGGACCCCATCTCGCCACAACAGCCCCTCCCTAGCGGGATAAATCCCGCCCCGACGACTTTAACGGAGACAGAACGTTGGAATTAGAGTTTCAAACCCCCATTTCACAACACACCTTCAACACATGACTTTCAAAACTATCCATTCACGCTAAGATCAGTTGGGGAGTTCTACTCGCCCGAATTCGATTCCGTAAAGCCGTACGGGCTCCTTAACGTCTTGGCTATCCACTTATCTAATAAAAATCATTATTATACCTCTTATTCATTACCAGGTTTCCCTAGACCTCACATGACTCAGATTTCGTCCAATCTGGACTAGGCTAGGAATTCTCACGTCACTATCCAAAAGTTTTTCTGGTCCTATTCTCTCCCCATAGGCTTTTCTCTAACGATGGAATCAGGTCGTTACAATAGATACCAATATACCAATCACTCGTCCCCGAGTGATCAACTAGGAAAGACTGGCTAAAGTAAGGGTAGAATAGTACCTGAATCGTTGAACAACTGGGATATTTGTCTCGCATGTCCCTCTCGGTTTCCCAAGTAGCTTCCTCCACCGGACGATGCTTCCATTGAACTTTCACAGACTTTATCTCCTTGGTCCTCAGCTTCCGAATGTCGCGATCAAGAATTGCCACCGGTTCCTCCTCATACTAAAGGTCTTTATCTAACATAACTGAGTCTTATTTTATGATGTAATCCCCATCCCCATGATACTTCTTCAACATGGACACATGAAATACTGGATGAACTCCAGATAAGTTTGGAGGTAAAGCGAATCTATAGGCCACTGGCCCTACACAGTCAAGAACTTCAAAGGGTCCAATATACCGAGGGCTACGCTTGCCCTTCCAACCGAATCTCATCACCCCTTTCATGGGTGACACCTTAAGAAGAACTTTTTCCCCAGTCTGAAATGCCATGTCTCTTACCTTATGTCTGCATACTTTTTCTATCGACTTTGGGCTGCTAGAAGCTTAGCTTGGATGCTTCTTACCTTATCCTGAGCATCCTTCACTAAGTCAACCCCCAAAGGTTTTACATCTCCAGCCTCAAACCATCCTATGGGTGATCTACATCCCCTCCCATAAAGTGCCTCAAATGGTGCCATATCAATGCTGGAGTGGTAACTGTTATTATAGGAGAACTCACACAAGGGTAGGAACTTATCCCAATGTCCCCCAAAGTCGATCACACATGCCCTCAACATGTCCTCTAGCACTTGAATAGTCCTCTCCGACTGTCCATCCGTTTGCGGATGGAAGGCAGTGCTAAAGGTGAGTTGAGTGCCCAACTCCTCATGAAATTTCCTCCAAAACTTGGATGTGAACTGGGTACCACGGTCTGAGATGATAGAAAGGGGTACTCCGTGCAGCCTCACTATCTCCTTCACATACACCTTAGCCAATTGTTGCGCATTATAGTCTGTCCTGACTAGAATGAAATGGGTTGACTTAGTCAACCTGTCAACCACTACCCAAATAGAATTAAACTTCCCTAAAGTCTTGGGGAGACCAACCACGAAATCCATGGCTATCATTTCCCACTTCCATTTTGGAATTGGCATTCTCTGAAGCAAACCTGTAGGCCTTTGATGCTCATATTTTACTTGTTGGCAGTTTTGGCACTTAGCCACAAACTCAGCTATGTTTTTCTTCGTGCCAGGCCACCAATAAAGTCGCTTCAAATCTCGGTACATCTTGGTCACACCCGGATGAATGGAATACCGCGAACCATGGGATTCTGTCAACAAATTCTAAATCAAGTCGCCGACTCGAGGGACACAAATTCTTCCTTTAAAACTGAGCACACCCCCCGTATCAAGAACCATATCTTGCGCCTTACCAGACACTGTCTTCTTTCTAAGCTCATTCAAATTCTCATCCTCAAACTGTTTGGCCTTGATCTCCTCAATGAATGTGGCCTTAACATCAATGCTAGCCAGCACCCCACCTTTTTTCTGAAATGCCCAACTGCATGAACTTAGACTCCAAGGTTCGAATTTCCTTAGCCAATGGTCGCTTGGATACACCCAAGAAAGCTAGACTACCCATACTCACCGACTTCCGGCTTAATACGTCTGCCACCACATTAGCCTTACTCGGATGATACTGGATGGTCACATTATAATCCTTGAGTAACTCTATCCACCTTCGTTGTCTCAGATTTAGGTCCTTTTGAGTGAATACATGTTGTAGACTACGGTGGTCAGTAAATACCTCACACTTGACACCATAAAGATAATGCCGCCAGATCTTGAGAGCAAACACTACCGCTGCCAACTCCAAATCGTATGTCGGGTAATTCCGCTCATGCACTTTCAACTTCCGCGGTGGATAAGCTATGACACTCTTATCCTGCATCAATGCAGCACCCAAACCCGAATGTGAAGCGTCACAATAAACAATAAAATCTTTACCTTCCACCGGTAGTGCCAAAATAGGTGTTGTGGTCAGAAGAGTCTTGAGCTTTTGAAAGCTCTCTTCACACTTTTCAGTCCATTCAAAAGGTACCTCTTTCTTGGTCAGCCTTGTTAGATGTAGAAGCAATTTTTTTCACAAACCGACGATAGTAGCTGGCAAGCTCCACAAAACTCCTAATTTCAGTCACAGAACTAGGCCGGACCCAATTCTTAACCGCTTCAATCTTTTGGGGATCTACCATTACCCCTTCCCTTGAAACTACATTCCCCAAAAAGACAACTGAAGTCAACCAAAACTCATACTTGGAAAATTTAGCATATAACTTTTGTTTCCCAAGGACACCCAAAACTATACGAAGATGGTCAACATGCTCTTCCTCACATTTTGAATAGACCAAAATGTCATTAAAAAAAATAATAACCAAACGAATCCAGAAATGGTTTGAACACACCATTCATCAAACTCATGAAAGCTGCAAGCGCATTTGTCAACCCAAACGACATCACTAGAAACTCGTAGTGCCCATAGCGGGTCCTGAATGCCCTTTTTGGTATATCTTCAGGCCTAATCTTTAACTGATGATAACCAGACCTTAGATCAATCTTAGAGAAAACTGATGCCCCCTGCAACTGGTCAAAAAGATCATATATCTGAGGCAATGGATACTTGTTCTGAATGGTGACCCTATTCAATTGGCGATAGTCTATGCACATCCTCATACTACCATCCCTTTTCTTAACAAACAAGACAGGAGCACCCCATGGTGAAGCACTCATCGGATAAATCATTTATCAAGAAGTTACTGAATTTGAGCTTTAAGCTCTCTCAAATCCGCCGGAGCCATGCGATAAGGCGGAATGGAGATGGGGCGAGTACCAGGTTCCAAATCAATGCAGAAATCTATATCTCTATCCGGAGGCATACCAGGCAAATCGGTAGGAAACACTTCTCTAAATTCTGACACCACAGGAATAGACTCAATAGAGGGAGACTCAACCTCAACATCCCGAATGTGAGTCAAATAAGCCAAACAACCCTGCCCCACCAGTTTCCTAGCCCGAATGAAGGATTGACCTTAGCTGGCTTAGGCTTGTACACCCCTTCCCACTCTAACTTTTTCCTACTCGGGATCTCTAGAGTCACAGACTTAGTATTAAATTTAAGCACATCATAATAGGGGGACAACCAAGTCATGCCTAAGATTATATCGAAGTCAGTCATATCCAAAATAACCAAATCAGCCCAAGTTTGAAAACCCATAAACAAGATAGGACAAGCACGATAGACATGGGTGACTATGACAGACTCTCCAACTAGGTAGAAACATAGATGGGGGCATCAAGTACATCACAAATCATATTAAATTCCAAGGCAAACAGAACTGACACATATGAATAAGTAGAACACGGATCAAACTAAACAGTAGCCATCCTGTCACATACAAGAATAGTACATGTGATCACTGCGTCAGAAGACTCTGCCTCGCTCTTGCCCGGAAAGGCATAACACTGAGCCCTATCGTCTTGACGAGCGACCTCCTTGTCTGGCTGCACTGCTCCTCTACCTGCATTACCATTTCCCCGGCCTCCACGGCCTCGCTAATTTCCTCCTCGCCCACCTTGTGGACGCCCTCTACCATTATTACCGTTGCCCGCAGGTACCACTGCTCTAGTTTACTGTTGTGCGGGGTCAAATATGCGCGGGTGGGGACAATCTCACCTCATATGCCCAGGTTCTCCACAATTAAAACAAGTGCGATCAAAAGACGGCCTGCTGCCCGCCGAAGGGCGGCTCCCTGGCTATCCTGAATAACATTCTGATGTGGATTTCCTGAGTAACTACCTGTAGAAGTGGGCATGGAGGACTAAATTGGCCGGGCTGCAAGTGTCAGCCTACCTGAACCTCTGGAGTAGGAACCCTGAAAGTTACTTGTGCTCTTAGCTTTCTTCGCCAGTGCCCATCACGTCTAACTCCTTCCACTTTCTTCACAAAATTATTCACCTCATTAAAACTTTTCCCTGCAGAGGTCATGTGAACAGATAGTACCTGTAACTCGGAGTTCAGTCCCTTGACGAATAGACGAATCCTCTCTTCCTCAGTAGTCACCAATTGCGTAGCATATCTAGACAAAGTGTGGAACTTAGCCTCATAAGCAGCCACAGACATACCACCTTGCTCCAAGGCCATGAACTCATCCTTCTTACGATCTCTCAAGGTCCGGGGCAAATACTTTTCCAGAAACAGAGCATGGAACTGGGTCCAAGTGAGTGGGGTAAAATTGACGATCTGCATTCCACATAGGCCCTCCACCACTGCTTAGCCTCACCCTGAAGCTGGAAGGTCACGAACTCTACCCCATGCTGGTGTACAATACCTAACTTATGCAGCCTCTCATAACAATCCAAGATCAATTCATAGGCGTCCTCACTCTCGGAACTATGGAACACAGGCGGCTTCAACTTCAGAAACTTAGTCAACATCTCATGCTCATTACCAGTCATTACGGGACCTAACAAACGAAGGAAAAAGGCATCAGTGCCTAATGCTGCATCTCCCCTGGGACTAGTAACAGTAACGGGGTGGTTGATCGGAGGTTGAGTAGCTTGCACTGTTGGAAGGATTCCAGAAACTTTAGAAAAGACATGATCTGCTGAGCTAACACTCGGTCTAAGGGAGGAACGTCGGTATTCCTAGCCGGTGCATCCTCTTCCTGTCCAACGTCCGCCTCGTCCTTAATCTCCACATTCTCTTCTACCTCTTTATGCGGTGCAGGAGGGGCCTCTTCCCTTGGAACATTCTCAGCTGGGGCTCCACCCCTAGCGGGTGCCACTCTTCCTCTGCCCCTCCCCCTTGCTCTTCCCCTACCCCTGCCTCGACCACAACCTCTGACTGCGGACTCCACAGCTGGCTCATTGACGGGAGTTGCGGGCCTGACGCCGTTGAATCTAGTGTTAACCATCTGCGGACAGAAGAGTGAATGAGATTAGATACCAATTTGGATCACCAAATACCAATTGGAATAAAGTTATAGCACGAAAGGAAATAAGAGAAACAAAGAGATTTCCTAAAGTCCTATAGCCTCTTAAATAAAAGTACAGACGTCTCCGTATCGTTCAGCAAGACTCTACTAGACTCGTTTTGGTACACCGAGATCAACGAATCTAGGGCTCTTATACCAATTTTGTCACGATCCAGACCGTCGTGATTGGCACCCACACTACCCTCCGGTGGGAGAACCATTACTACAGCCCAACTAAGCAACTTAAACAAAATACTATGCATTTAAAGATACGGAAGAAGGTTTAAATGACTAAGAAATACTGAGTTCCCATAAACTCCGGAAGTTCAACAAACGACTAACAAAACGATTGCGGAAGTTAACCCCTAGAGCTGAAAGTCATTGTACCAAAAGATCTAAGTACAACAAGTCTAAGAAGATGGGTACAACCCCAACCAAACATAAGAAACATCTAAACAATAGTCTGAGTCCGAAGAGAATAGACTAAACAAAATGAAGGACTTCATGGCAGCCTAAAAGAATTGGCTCACCCTTGAAATCCGGTCTCGATCACTGATCTTCTAACAGAGGTCTATTAGTAGCCGCCTGAAGATGCCATGTACTCAACAAAGAACGAGCAAGTGCAGTATCAGTACACAACCACAGTGTACTGGTAGGATCACGCGGCTATTCCAGTAAGCAAACATATACCAACAATCACAACACGGTAAACACACACATATACAAAATATATATAAACCCGTTATCAATTCAGGAGCAATGTATAATTCCACATTCTCAATAACAAGTAGATACAACAGTACAATGGTCCTCTCATGGAACCCACTCCCAAACTGTTAGTGTGTCGGAACGTGACACCCGATCCAATTAGTGTGTCGAAACGTGACACCCGATCCAATGTATGTGTCGAAACGGGACACCCGATCCAATGTATGTGTCAAAACATGACACCCAATCCAATCAACACAACCACAATCACATTCACACTCATAATGTACTTACTCATCATCATACAATCAAGTGTTGATTCATGGCATACAATTGTTCATTCATACTCACTTCATTAGGTTTGATCAATAGTGACTCATTTGCATACATGCATGCATTACAATGAAGCAATTACCAACATATATCACACAAACATGAAATCAAACTATCACCTACCTCGAAATCAAGCTTGAATCCCCCTAAGGCACTTGAATCTTCCCTTTCCGGATTCTTTCCGCTTGTTCTAGGTCTACAAACAATTAATATACGCAAGGATAAATAAATTAAGGTCTAATTATCCGGATTATAACAAACCCAATAACCCAAGACCAACCCATGATCCCAATACCCAATTTAGGGCTTTTTCCACCATTACTTCAGATCAAAACCTTCCCCCAATAATAATTACCCAAGAATCTAAGTTCTACGGATCGAAAAACGGATTAGGGGAGTAAAATCCTTACCTTTAGTGCTAGAAGAGGTGGAAAACCTTCAAGATATATCCCTGGGTCGTCTCTTAGCTCTCAAGAACGAAACTTGCAGAAAATAACATTTTTGGGGTTTAATCCCGACTTAAGTCGCGAGTGGGCTGCTATGGCGGACCCCATCTCGCCACAGCGGCCCCGCCCTAGCGGAATAAATCCCGCCCCGGCGGCTTGCGCAGAGAAAGAACGTCGGAATTAGAGTTTCAAACCCCCATTTCATAACACACCTTCAACCCATGACTTTCAAAACTACTCGTTCACGCTAAGATCAGTTTCGGGAGTTCTACTCGCCCGAATTCGATTTCGTAAAGCCGTACGGGCTCCTTAACGTCTTGTCTATCCACTCATGTAATCAAATTCATTATTATACCTCTTATTCATTACCAGATTTCCCTAGAACTCACATGACTCAGATTTCGTCCAATCTAGACTAGGCTAGGAATTCTCACGTCACTATCCAAAAGTTTTTCTGGTCCCATTCTCTCCCCAATTGGTTTTTCCCTACGGACTGAATCAGGTCGTTACATGTAACTCGTGATTATTGCAGAATAATTTTGGCCATAGCTCTTACTATTGACACAATCACTACTCTAACTACAGAATGTGCACATGCAAAGTTCAAGTCGTGGACAAATTCCATCGCGAAAAAGCAAAGATCAGTGTGTTCATTTCCAACAAATATTGTGCAGGTTGAGTATGTAAATGTACTACTAATGTAAACTCTGCAATAACATTGTCAAACATCTACTTAAATATTTGGACATTTTCTATTTTTAATCAATAGCAAGATGAACAAATTTGCATAGTATTTATTATATGGTAATCATATTGACAAATGGAAAGAAGTATTCGAGCTTTTTGACAAATATCTGATTTCAACTGCGAAAGTTAGAGAATCTCGTGCTTACTCAATACGTGTGGACAAGTTTGAATGTGTCATCCATAGTTTGGAGAAAAACTATTTCTTTTCATTTCTGAAAAAACAGCTTCTTCTCCTGTTCCCAAATGCACTTATTTTCTTCTAGAAACTTGACCAAAAGCATCATCTTTGTAAAAAAAACAAGCAAAATCTAAAAGTAAGCAGGGTGTAACAGCAAAGCATTGAGAAGGGACAGACACAGAATGGTACTCAGAAATAGAGACGTAATTACAACAACAAATAGGAGGAGAAAAGGAAGATGCATAAGAGATGTAGCAGAAAGTGTATTTCATTGAAGAATTTTTACAAACAGGTAGAGAGCAAAGCCCTTACTGGCCAGCGGAAAACACCAACATCTTTAAAAGGGACGATACAATCAGCAAAAAGAGAAGAATTACCACAAGAAGAAGAAAATCAGTGAGAGCCAAGCGTTGAGAAAGCAGAGCAGTTGGGAAATGCTGAAACTTTTGAGAAGCGGTAAATTATTCAGTAAGGTGAATAGTTTAGTTGCAGGTGTCAAAAATAGAGTTGTACGTGTTGCGCTATCAGTAGAAAGATAGTGTTTCTCTTACTCTCTTTATTAGTCTGTTTCAAAACAAATGTTTTTTCTATCCGATAGCATTTTAAGAATATTTGGATGCATTATATATATCTTTAATTTAAGATCATAAGATTCAAAACCAAACAAATAAATTAGTAGACAATACAAGTAGAAGTAGATTTTGTCTTTGATAATGTTACTTTTTAGCTTGATTTTTCTCAACAAATCACTAATTCCTCTTCTTTTTTTTATGTTACTGTTATTGAAGTACCTGATTTGTCTCGTAGAATATCAATGCATAAAAGTTAAATCCAATTTGACTTTCAATTAAACACAATGCACCAGTTTGATCCAATCACTCAATGAAACTAATAGATTTATCTTCTATTGTATGTTTTGTATGGTTGACACATTGATTGTGATTTATGAAGTAGAACAATAAATGAAGCCCTGAGGGCTATAATTTTGGATAGAAGAAATTGCAGAATAATGACATTGAAGATTGTCTTATTAAATATCATAATGGAGATGATTCTGGACTTCTTTTTACAAATTTATGGTCATTAGTAAAGACCAAACTCAAGCAGAAATATAACTAGCCAGGGAAGAAAAAAAGAGAAAAAAAATCTAACTATAAGAAAGAAACAAAAATCTATTTGAAACCAATATTCTTGGTGTTGGAGGAAGAAGAATGTAACAATGAAGATGCAGAAAAGCTTGTATTATTGCTTTGCAGGTACAAGCTATGCATCTTTGAAGATGGCCCTCCATCACTACTACTCTTATTGTCTCCTCCATCTTTAAGGAGCATATCAACTTTTTGGTACTCTTCTCTTTCATGTCTTATCTCTTTCAGCATTGCTGCGACATCTTTCATCGTTGGTCTATCATCTGGTGATGGATTAACACACAGCATAGCTACTCCTATGGTCTGCATCATCTCATCAACTTCTGATTCGGGACGAGCACATAAGCTCACATCTAAGACTTCATCATTGCCTCTTTTCTGCCTCACCCAATCCACAATGTGTACTCCATCTGGTATTGTAGGATCAATTGGCTGCTTTCCTGTTAACACCTCCAACACAACTACTCCAAAGCTATAAACATCACTTTTCTCTGTTATCTTCATCATGTATCCATATTCTGCACAAGATAATACATGTGTATTAAAGATATAATGTATGTAATTATAGTGTAATATTGAAAAGTGGTACTACGACTTGTGACGAACCTGGTGCTATGTATCCGTAGGAGCCAGCTACTGTATTGGAGGATCGAGCAAAATCTCCATCATCGACAAGTTTGGCTATACCAAAATCTGCAATGTAAGGCTCAAAGTCAAGGCCAATGAGAATGTTGTTGGCCTTGATGTCCCTATGAACAATTGGAGGTGTACAATCGTGGTGTAAATAAGCAAGCCCTTGAGCTGCACCTAGGACAATCTTGTATCTCAATTCCCACTCCAAACATCCATCACTTCGTTCGTGTAGAAGGCTACCTAGGCTTCCATTAGGCATGTAGTCATACATGAGCAACCTAGTGTTTTGATTCCAGCAGCAACCTAAGAACTTAACGATGTTCTTGTGACGGATGGAGCCAAGGGTTTTTACCTCGGTTGAGAAAGAATCGCGAACTCCTCCACTAATTCCTGGCTTTGAATTTTGGCAGTTGTATCCAGTTGCCAATGTGGTTGGCCATAGCTTCTTGACTGCAATTGCTTCACCATTTTCTAGTTCTGCACGATAAACAACCCCGGAGCATCCCTTTCCAATAACATTGGATTCCACTAGGCATATCAAAATTTGTTCAACGGAAAAATTCAACTTCTGGAATGGAGTAAACTTCCAAGCTGATGAATCCCCTCCTCCGTATTCAGAATCATTATCTTCTCTACTCATTTTCCTCACTCTGTAAACTGCCAGCATTCCAAGGAGTGCCAAGGCTATAGTCACCACAGAAAGGAGTGCAATTGCCAATTTCAGCCTCCATGACCGTCTTACATTGCTATTACTCATCATTGCCCCGCCTTCAACATTACTCAAGAAACAAGAATCATGTCCCAATGAGCACAAACCTTTGTTGCCAGCCATCTCTGCTGATGATAATTGCCTGAACAACTTATTATCAGGGAGGTAGCCGGTAAAATTGTTGTAGGAAACATTCAAGGAAACCAGATTTTCAAGCCCCGAAAGAGACAACAGGTCTCCTTCAAGCTTGTTGTGGGAAAGATCTAGTACTGAAAGTTTGTTTAAGGCAGATATCTGCGGTGGGACTACCCCACTCAAGATGTTCCAGCTTAAATTCAAGGCAATGTCAAGTGTCTGAATGTCAAACAATTCCACTGGCATGTTCCCTGAGAGCTCATTGCTGCTGAGATCAAGCAGTTGAAGGCTTGAACAATTGCCGAGAGTTGGGGGAATTGATCCAGAGAAGGCATTCTTACTAAGAGCAAGCCGGTTAAGGTTAGCAAGTTGACCATAGCTAGCTGGAATCTGTCCGTTAAACTGATTCAAGGAAACATCCAAAATCTCTAGCCTACTGAGAGAAGAAAGAGAGCTAGGTAAATTCCCACTTAGAGTGTTATTAGATAGATTGAGCATTTGCAGTGCCTTGCAATCACCAATCTCCTCAGGAACGGATCCTTTAAGGCGGTTCTCGGAGAGATCAAGAAAACTAAGGTTGTCTAGAAATCCTATCTCTCTTGGAATTTGTCCGCTAAGTTTATTGCCAATAAGTCGTATACGAATAAGAGAGCTACAATTACCTATCTCAGGTGGGATAAAACCAGAAATATCATTGGAAATCAACAGAAGCTTCGTTAAATTAGTTAACTGAAAAAGGTCAGGAGGTAAGCTACCAGTAAGAGAATTATGTGATAAATCCAGAGCTTGTAGGCTTCTGCAACCACCCAATGCAGGAGGAATGCCTCCTTCAAGCTTGTTCTGCCAAGCAAAGAATACATTTAGCTCCTTCAACTGCCCCATTTCCGGAGGAATTGAGCCTGAAATTTGATTCGTATCCATCTGAAACTGTAACAGGTTTGTCGCATTAGAAAGAACAGATGGGATTGAACCAGAAATATTGTTGTTACTAATCATCAACTCTTGGAGATTCGTAAGGTTCCCGAAAGACCAAGGGATGCTCCCGCTTAAAAAATTCAAAGAAAGATCAAGAATAACCAAACTTTTGCAATTCCCAATTTCACCAGGAATTAGCCCATCAAGATTATTTTGCCAAAGCAGCATCTTTTCTACCTTCTGAAGCTTTCCTAACTCTGCTGGCAGTGAACCTGACAGACTATTTTGGTATAAATACAAGTCAACTAGCTCTGAGCAGTTGCCTATTTCTGAAGGTATTTTTCCAGAAAGCATTGTAGTATAAATAGATAATACCTGAAGCTTTCCCAAGTTACCCAACGATGGAGGAAGCGAACCTGAAATTTTCGTATCAGCAAGTCCCAACACTATCAAGTTCTTGCAATTCCCAAGCTCATCCGGAATTTTCCCACTAATATCTTTGTTCCCTCCTGCTCTTATATTTTCTAAAACTCCAAGTTTTCCCAGCTCAGAAGGAAGATTCCCGCTAAACATATTGTCAAAGATAATAAGATTTTTCAGGTTAATGCAATTGCCAACCTCTCCTGGAATTTCCCCTGTTAGTTGATTAGAGTTCAAACTCAAATCTTCAAGATTTCTAAGGTTACCAATAGTTTTCGGTATGGTACCAACAAGACCATTTGAACTAACATCAAGTGTTACAAGTGAAACACAATCTCCAATATCCTGTGGGATTGTTCCTGTGAGATTAGCACCAGAAATGATCAGTTTTTGCAACGATTGTAAAGACGAAAGATTAGAAGGAAAAGGAAGAGCCAGCTGAATAAACTGAATATCAATTTGTGTAACGAAAAGATTAGAAGAACAAACTATATGAGACCATTTACAAGGATTGGAATCTGAAGGATTCCAGTTTGAGAATGTTTGAGGAATTGGTGAATTAGTAGAATGAAGCCAAGAAAACAGGACATCAACTTCATTTGAAGGAAGAGCAAAGTTATGTAATAGAAGAAAAAAGGTTAGAAAGACAACAAGATTTGGGAGGTCCAAGAATCGCCTCGACATTGGCATTTGCATTGGGCATCAACTTCCAAATTGAAAAAAATTCTTAGGTGAAATGCATTGGGGAGTTTGTTTATATTTTGGTTAAAACGCAGAATCTAGCTTTGCAGGGAAGCAACAAAAGAAGAGACAACAATAATTAGTTATTAAAGATTTGAAATAGCCACAAACAACTCCACCATCTTTCACCTCGAGGTTCTCTGCTGCATTATTATTAGTAGATGCCACCATGTGTTGCTGCATTGTTTTCCTCAAAACTCATTGTTGGTCTTGCTTTGGTATCTGAGCTCATTGCCTCTCCACTCTATTCATGTTTCTTCAATTTTGATTTCAAACTAAGTAAAATAAAAACTTCTCATGAAACTCATTTCTCTTTTCTCTTTTCTCTCATTACCATTTTCCAATAATGAGATGTTAGAAAACGAGGCATTGTCTTTGCACAAAATCTAACAGGTCCTTTCGTAGAGTGTATTAGAAAGAAAAAAAAAATGTATGTAATATTTTTGTGTATTACTAGTACCTTGTTTGATACATTTTTTCAATCTACGTACAATGGCGTAGCTACATGGTTTTCAGGACACCTTTCGTCGGAAAAAAAATATCATATATACAAGTAAAATGATGTAGGAAATGATTAAATAACATGTATTTGACACACTTAACACAACAAACTATTGTAGCCTAGTGGTTTCAGATTTTTGTAATGAGGCAATGCTTGCGTGTTTGAATCTCACTAGTAGCAAATGTTGTTTCCACTATTTAAGAAGAGCTTTTGTTGTGCTATTTCTGGACACCCTTTGTGAAATTCTTGGCACTGTCTACGTAATGACGCAATTGTCCCTCAAAACTTTTTCTACATCTCTTCCATCATATTTGTGATTGGTGTTTTTGTAAACAATTGTTTCATTTTTAGAAACTATGTATTTCAATTTATATGTTATTTTTAATACACCAAATCAAATACTACATAAGAAATAATATCAACACAACTAATGCGAACAGAATTAACACAAACATTATTATAATATACTATATTAAACATTATTCTTTTATACCCTAACAAACGACGCCTAAAACAACATGAAAATGTTTGGTTGAGTGTAGTGCCTAATGTGGATACAGCATCTTAAACGTAATGTACTACGACGTTGAACCTAAATATCCATTTGACAAAATAGATAAGGAAGCCAACGTCGTGTTAACATCCCTAATTTAACTTTACATTCTATTCTATTACACACAAATGGTTCATCGTTCCTTAAATAATTAATTATGTTTGTAAAATACAAATATTTATTCTTAATCTTTTCAATTTGTTTGTCTTAATAGTGTCGAAAAACCATCATCCTTGCAAACTTTGGATTTTTTCCAATAACTATATACATTACTCTTTTGTTACAATGGAGTTGATTTATTGTGTATAGATAAATCAGCTCCATTATGTACACAATTTATGATGAACATAAAGCATTTAATAAGGGTTGTGGTGGAATGATAAGTAATCATTCATTCTTAATCAAGAAGTCTCAGGTTCAAGTCATTTTGAGTACGGAGTCGCTTTTATTGGGAAGCACTTTACCCTCTAATGTAGAACTTTTGGTGTGAATACGGATATAATCGGACTTTATATCAAACACCGGACGAGGACAGTGAGGTAAATTAAAGAAGGGCCCAGATTTTAAGGCCAAACCATGTGAAAGTAAGAGTGTAGAGAGGTTCATTTTTTTTTTCAACGATAACTCTGACGACACACAGTTGCTATCATGTGGAGTATGACTTTTAAGATATACAACTAGTAATTAAGTTGCATTATTTTAAAGCCAAAATATGATTTCATATTGTAGGTTTAATATAAGTAATATATTTACCTTAACTATACCCTAACTTCTAGGACTAACCTTGGGAACATCCAATTATGGAATCTTTAGCTCTTTTTTGTTTGTTAACATCACGTTCGGCGTATCCAAACCCCTCCGCCCTTCTTTTTCTTATTTTATACGCTTTCTGTTTTAAATTAAGTGACATGTTTTGATTTCGTATGAAATTTAAGTAAATAAAAAAATATGAATTTTGTGGTCTAAATTTAAAGATTTGTCAAAAATATTCAAATGTTATTTAATTTTATGGTCTTAATCAGTCATGTGAAAAGTTAAATTAAAAATTGCTAAAAAATAAGAAAAGGATCAATTCTTGTTGAAACACACACACAAAAAAAAAAAAAAACTAGGTCAGACAACTTAAAACGAGGAGTAATAACAATATTAACAAAAAAAATCGATGAATTGCAAGTTTGTTCCTAGCTAGTACCTTCCTAAAAATACTCCTTTAGAATTAATTCCAAGAAACCCCCTAAATTAGTCACTTTTTTACATGTTTCATATAATACTTAAAATCATGAGTTGTTGTTATCTTCTCTAAACAATGACATTTCATATTTAAAAGCCTCTTGTAAAATGTAGTGGCATAAAAAGTAATGCAACTTTTTTATAGCGTGTGCAAGCTAGAAAGTAGAACAAAATGAGCATTCTATGAATTTCACATTAATTTTTTTAAATAAATTATTTTATTTGTTAGTATTTTCTTTTCTTTTTTCCTTTTATTATTTATTATTTTTCTTCAAATCTCTACATGTTCTGCTAAGAACATTAAACTAATTTAAACTCATAACCATACAATAATAGTAACATCATAAATAAAATAAAATAGAATAAAAAATTAGTTGAAAATTACGACTGAGTTTTATCATAACAGTAAATTTAGTTTTAAAAATGTAATTCTAAAATGACAATAATACAAAAAAAAAAAAAAAAAAAAAAAAAAAAAAA